>QANX01005664.1:0-81750 GCA_003254975.1 Ochetophila trinervis
ATATATGTATTTCTATGTCTTTAATTAAGTTTGATAAAAAAAAATACATTTTTGTATTAATTGAAAAATCAGTTAGTAAGGGGTGTGATTGCAAAACAAATAGAAGGGAGGGAGATATAATTTAGATGTCAGTGTCAGTGTGTTAGTACGTCAGATGTGCAAAAATACTATAATGCTTTTATCCAGTTAATTTTAAAGGAAAAAAACAAACGGAAGGGAGAGAGATGTAATTTAGGCAAACCTTAGGAATTTAATTGTCATTTAAGAAAATCTCAAGGGAGGGGGATGTAATATACCCTAATACATTTTAGTACTTTTTAAAATTGAATTTATTTACATAAAAGTCTCTACAATTAATTTGTGTAATTGATACTTTTTAATTTTTTTTTCATATTTGTCTAATTTAGTTAATATTAACAAATTCTATATTAAAAGTTACATGCATAGTACGTGACATTCAAAATTCATTTTTTTTATTATACCAAAAATTTAAAATATGAAAGAAAATTTAAAATTCATTTATAACTTTTTTTTTTAATTTTTGGTACAATTAAAAATGAAAAAATTAATTTTGAAGGTAGCTTGATATGCACATGACCTCTAAGTTGACGAAATTCATCAATTTTAATTAAATTGGATAAAAGTGTAATTTTTTTCAAATTATAGGGTACCAATTGCACAAATTAGTTGTAGAAATCTCTATGTGAACAAATTCAATATTAAAAGGTACCAATGTCCATTTAAACATAATATTTATAAGTGGACATNTTATTATTATTATTTAATAGCATTCAAATTGGAGGAAACACCAAAGAAAAATAAAAAAATAAAAAAAATCTCTCAATTTTGCAAGGTTTTGGTTGCTTAATTAGAAAGCCTGAGATATGAACGATTCTCAAACAAAAATACCTAGCGGAATCTATGAGACTGACTTATGCATGCAATTCCAAATAATAGTTTAATTACGATACTAAAAAAACCATTTTTATACACCTTCACCTACAAATTAGTATGTGGAAAACTGAGAGGACTTTTTGAGAATCTTAGGATGTCATATTTCTCCAAATTAGGAACAACAAAACTGGGCTAGCCACATTCTCATAATATAATTAGTACTAATTATAATAAACCATTATATTTAGACAAGGTAGTTTATAAAGTTGATGTGGAATTAAAAATAGTAATCACATCTTAAAAAGAATTGTAAGTCTATATATATATAAGAGCTACAAGCCAAATTTCAAACTAAACACTTTTGAATGGATATTCTTGGTGGCTCCACTCTATATGGTATTCTTATGCTATGCATTTTGCTTCTCCAAGTTTCATGCAAAAAGAGAAAGTCAATTAAATGCAAGTACTGGACTTGGGCTGGGTCATTTAACTAACCTGTAATGTTTGAACTAAGAAGGAGCTCCATAAATTTGAATAAAATGTTTTATAAGAATATTTGAAGAATTAAATTAACCAATTTTCAAAAAGTGTAGAGGAAAGTAAAGTAGATAAATAACTTCCAAAACGACAGAATCATCACTCCCTGAAGAACCAAGAGCAATATATATGCAAAATGTGAATGGGAGATTGAAGGCCGCCAATATCAAATTTAAATAGCAAAACTTGTAAATTGGAGTATACATTTTTGAACTTGAAAAAACAGGAATAATATACATTGTGGACCTTAATAGGTCAAGGGTAAAACAATTATTTCCAACTCCAACAGCTTCAGTCTCACAAATCTCCTGCAACAAGTAGATTTTAAGTTAGGAGTTTCAGTATATCAACACTCTTGAATCATATCCAATGACAGACTACAAATACCATATAAAATAAGAGACTACTATGCAGCGAACTCGAAAGAAATAAAGAAAAACTGGCTTGCTTAATTAGTAGGTTTTGAGATTGTGAACGAATTTTAGTTCTTAAGAAAATAATTTACTTATAAATTGTTTATATTAGCTTTGATAGCTCTTCTAGTGCATGCTCTTGCAAAACAATATGAATTAGCAAATTAGGTGTCTTACAATCAAAAGTTGCCCAGGTTGAGGGAGTCACAGTAGAAGCCTTCTTTGCATCGCGGGCATAAATCAAGTTGTAGAGGTCTTTGGTACCATTGGTTCTTCTTGTAGATGTAAGACATTCTGTTGTAATTGACGAACCCTTATATGGCTGTGAAGTGAACATGCCATTCTTCAAATCGAATGAACCCTATACACAACACCTCTGTTCTTAATGACCATTCCTCAAACTTTTTGTAGATGTACTCAGAGAAACTTGAATTACAAATTGAAGGGCAAAAAAAAGAAAGAAAGAAACAGAGAGAGTGTGCGGAAGAAGAACAATAAGAAATAAAGAAAAGAGGAGAAAAAAGAGGATTATCAGAAATCTTAGTTTGATGGATAAAATTATGCAGCAAGATGGTGGCTGGAAACACTGAATTTATTTATAAGTGGATTTGATACAGGCAACTTGCATCAAAGGCCAGAACAAGCCACAAAACAACCTCTTAATGCTTTGAGCTTTTAAAAGGGACCAATTACTACAAAAAATAGGGAAACCAATTTGTAAAGTAATTTGAGAAAAAAATAATTTGAGCTCCATGAAGGGAAAAATCTCAATCTCGAATCTCCATACTACTCCTACCCACAAAAGAAGTGATACTACCTTCAAGGCAAGCTGGCCTTTCTCTCTCTCTACTATGGAAATACCAAAACTCCATTGCTGATTAATTCATGGAAACTCAATGAGAAGATGAAAGAAACAAGCATAAAAGTCTATACCACTAGCTCAAGTAGTTCATAAGTTCATCAGAAGTAGCTTATGAGACCTCTGTATAATAAATTTGCAAAGAATATAATGTAAGGAAATTAGTGCAAGAAGAATTTTATATCATACTAACAGAAATATCTCTTCATAAAGCAGAAAGATGTATGAAAAATATAAGAAAACTACCCCACGGGATTTGGCAACTGGAGGAGAAACTTGTGATACACCTATGTGTTTTGTTAAAATTGCTTCCTCGAGAGATAGACTCCTTGTTTTCCTTGGAAAGTTTCTTTCCATTGCTTTTGCTGGCACAAAATTGCCACTCATTTCATCTGATCTTGGACTTGGTTGAGTTTCATTCTTTGAAACCCACCTTTTTTCCTCGTACCTGTAAGTTCTAAGCAAATTAAGGTGGGAAAAAAAAAAGGAAAAAAAGAAAAAGAAAAAAAAAGAGGGATATTCTAAAGAACAAAATTTTCTCCACATTCCATTAGAAAGTTTCAACAACTTACTTGGCACGAATAAATTTCTCAGTCCCATTTCTGTCTGAATTTGGCAGCAGTCTTGCTTCCCAGTATCTGTTTGCCTTCTCATTACCCGTAGCTATGCTCCACAAACAAATCGACATTGATGAACATGTAACTTTGAAAACTTATCATTGTCAATAACAAAGAAATACAATATATCTGAAGAAACAGAAAGTTAACTATCAAATAACTTTTTTCTAGTACTATTAACTTCTGTTGAATATCAATGTTGTGAAGTGTGGCTTACTGAATATGTTAATTAGCATCTCTTTAGTGAAGAGTTCAATGTCATTGTAACCATATATACCATACTTTTCACAATAGATACATGATTTCACAGGTTGAGACAATATCCTTACATGCCATGAAAGCAACCTGCTCTGGCAGCCATGTATCCAAAGTTATGGACCGTACCTATTTCAAAATCAGAAAGCATAAGCCCCCTTTTTTTTTTTTTTTCCTTTCTGAATACATATATAGATGTACGAATGAGAAAAGAAGCAATTCTGAATGGAAAAAATCAATTAAACATAAATTTAACAAATGTTGATTAATTTAAAAAAAAAAAAAAGCAAAGAAATAAACAGTAGCAAATTTAAGTATATCTTCAAAGTTTCAATGAACCAAATCGAAACTATCAAAGGAAAACTAAAGAAAAATTCAAGACCTAGGCTTCTTAGTTTTCCCTGAATTTGAATGCTCAGCATTGCGCTTTATCCCCAGGAAATGTTCAACCTTTCTATCACCAATCAATGGACTAACATTCCCAAAAAGATCATTCTCAAAAGTAGCAAAACAACTTCTGGGATCACTAGTTTGTCCAGGTTTAACATCACCACTGATAACAATATTGGGAGTCTTCAACTCAGCTTGAGCTTTCCTCATATTCTCAACACACGGAAATGTCATATAAAAACTCCCCATCTGTTTCTTCAACTTCAATTCTTGTTCGTTTTGTTTCCTGCGCTCCTCTTGCTTCTTCTTACCAGGTTCTTTCCCTTGAAACTTATGAGATAAAACCTGGAAAGCTTCCTTCGGAGTCAAATCATAGCCAAATTCATCTTTCCTTTTACTGATGATATCCTTTTCTTGATAAACCTTAGGTGGGTGAGTCTTCTTTTGTTGATTCAAAGATGATGAACGATGAGTCTTCTTTTGTTCATACTTGTTCTTCTCATCAAAGCCAACACGTTTGCTCTTCTTTTTGTCACTTTTTCTTCCACTCCATTCATCATCTTTACTCTGTTTAAGGATTCCTTGCTCCCTAAGAAACTTCAATGTGCTTCCTGATCCTTTCCCACTGACAGTTTCCATAAATGGGTTTTCATCTTTTTCAGAATCTTCAACAAATTCACCTACTTTTCTGAAACTTTATGTTCTTCATGTTTATGGACGTCAAAACCGAATGTAGGACATGTTCGAATGGGTTTCCAGAACTGGTAGAACTAACAATAAATCTTCAATCAGGCCGTCGTACAGTTTTTTGGGCGGATTACTCACTGGCGGTGACAAATAGGATTTCTTCCAAGGAAACTAAATTTAAAAAAAAAGATTCTAACACAACATAAAATCCTAATTATTTCGTAAAATATTTTTTAAAGTTCCTTTACAAAAATATTAGTTGTTTACACCACTAATTCCTTTCCTATTTTTCTCTTTTTTATTGGTTTTTTTAGTCAGTTTTTGATAAAGTAAATTTTTATATATATTATGTATATAAAGTCCCAAAAAAATATATATAAAATACAAAGATGTATAATCTAACTAATGTGGCACACTCAGCATTTGACATGACAACATGTTCCCACCTTATGTTGGGCAACGCTACTCGCATATATATATATATATAATATAAACTATAGAGAAATATTATATTTGTAGGCTTGGGCCGGTAGAAAAACTACTAACATTAGATCTCCAGTTTTTTAATTTAAAATATATTGTAATCCCTTAAAAAATAGAGAAATATTGTTTTTTTTTTCCCTTGTTTTGTTTTGTGTTTTGAGAAACCTCATTGAGATAAAAAAAAAAAAAAGAAGGAAAAATACTGTTTTTTTTCTTTTCCTTGTTTTGTTTTGTGTTTTTTTGGAACTTCATTATATCAAAATCATGAGAAAGGTAATTGAGGTATGGTGAATACATGGGTGGATTTAGCATGGGGCGCTTATTGCCCATACTATTTTAAAACATGCATTCAATAGCATGTTTTCTTATTAAAAGAAAAAAAAAAGGTTTTGATAATTTCCTCCCACATCTAAGAACGTATTTATTTAGTTGAAGTAGAGTTGAGAATGTAAATGCATCTTAAATTCTCTACTACGCTGCTTCGGATGAAAATCATAGGTATAACCTCAACTGGTTAGTACTGAAGAAAAAGAAAACGAAGGGAAGGAAAAGGAAGAAGCAAGCAAATGAAATAAAGAAAGCTTCTCTAATTCTATACATTCTCTTCTACAATCTTCTTCTTCCAAAAAAAAATTAAATAAAAAATTATCTTCTACAATTAAGGAAATTAAATTTTAGCACTTATTAAGAAATTAGCATTTATTCTTATCCAAATTTTAGATTTTAATTTATTATGCAATTACTCTACCTTATTTGAATTTCTTCACTACGATCATAAATTTGATGACTTTGTTTTTTCTATATTTATTTTTTTATAAATATTCTAAATATTTTATAAGAATAAAAAATGTATGTTGTTTTATGTTTAAACTTGCTTACACTGCTTAAATATCCTGGCTATATAGTATAGTAAATAGTTTTATAAAAAAAAACTAAAGCTATATATTATTTGAGTTTTCCACCAATTTTAACAATTATATATGTTGGAATATTTGTTTTCAGAGAAAAAATTATATGTTGGAATATATTTCATATATAATCAACAACAGGCCAAAAGTCCTGCTTGAAAGTAAAAAAAAAAAAAAAAAACATTTTTGTTCCATCTTAAAAAGCAAAGAAAATGAAAAGCAAAACCAGACTTATAGAAAAACAAAGCATGAGACAGAGAGGTAAGGAGACAGTCAAATAAACAAACCTTTGAAATATGCACTCCAAGACTTCGATGAATTCCAGAACATTGCATGCATATGAATATCCCCAGATTCACACTTGCCCATCTTGGGGCCCTGAAATGGATGTACCATAACACTGAAAATTATTAAAAATTAAAACAAAAATAATATTTCAAAACAGTCATCTTGAATTGGAAAAGCATTTAACTTCAGACTTGAGTCTAATTTTGAAAGCAAATACTATTATAAGACTATAACTTTTCCATTTTCAACAATTAGCGTGCATTTAGAATTAAATAAAGGTCATATTTTGTACAAGACGACTCAAAAACTCCAACAGATTTGCAATTCAACCCATATTTATGTCCCGAAAGATTCCTGCAGTTACAATGCAGGACCAGGAAAGAAAAAAAGGAGATGATGGAAGTGGAAATTTGATGAAGGGGACGAGCATTACAAGGACATGGGAGGAGAAAACACAAGGAAGGAGGCTAAAAATGGTATCAAAATGATATCAACTTGATGTAGAGAGAGGGATCAAAATGGGTGGTTAGTAAAAAGACTTTAAATTTGTAGTGAAACAACTTTAAGCTGTTTTAGGTTGGTGAGTGACCGAACAAGATGAATATGAATTTTCAGAAGAATTAACTTCGGAACATGCTCATGGCATATTTGAAGGAACTGCCAAGACTCTGGACTTACAAGCTCTCTTGGGGGATTGCTGGATTTCCAAGAGCTGTTATCGAATGAAATAACAAGTTCAAGAAGAATCTTTGCTAAATGACTGATATTTTGAAACGAAACAGCAAGAACATAGATTGCGAAAAGCTTTAAAACAGTATTTATTAAAGAGTTCATTGGCATCGCATAAATTTGATCATGGTGAGATTTCATTCTAGAGATCACTATTGCATATCAAATTTGAGATATTAATAAGCATCAGCAATGGATGCGAATGACCTAATTGTAATCCAAGGCCTTTTGAATATAGAATTTTAGCTAATTACAGTACTTTGCAGCAGTGAATAATGACATATACAGACATATTCAAGCACACATAAGTATAGTGAACTATAAATGTTTGAAAGAAAATGAGTTCTGAACTGCATACTTGTTTCGACAGTCAGCACATTCCCTGTTATGTGGTAGCTTAAGAAGACCTTCTAAAATCTGCTTATAGAATAAGAGAACAAAAGAAAGTAATTGTCATCATGAAAAATTAACGTAGAGAAGTAACAAGACTAACTATAGAAACTAGAAGAATGGATTGGTTCTCTTTAATGTTTCTGTACACATTTTTTTGCTTCCATTTGGTCTAAAAGAGATGATAAGAGTGACTCCTAGAGAGTCCTCTTTGGGCTAGCCAACAATAAGATTAATACCCCTCTGTTAATCATTAAGAGTCAAATTCTAAATTCTCCTCTTTATTAAAAGTGGAAACAAGTACTTGACTGTAAAAGACAGTATTTGAAACACAACATGACTCATTTAAATATTGACCTGAAAATAACAAATCCTAAATAACTAAAACAAAAAAAAAAAAGAGATTGATGATCCTAATTTCATTTGGTATGTTCATCCCCAAACCAGAGCATTTAACAACATATTTGCACTAAATTATGTTTCTAATTAGTTCACGACAGTTTCTACCTTCGGCAGCTAACTCATAGCTGCCAGGACTCAAAACAAATTAAAGCTAAGAAAAGAACCTGAAAATTTCTCTCGTCATATCTATCAATATGGCATTAAATTCCCATACTTTCATAAATAAAAATAATTATTTTCTACCCATATTTCTGTTATGGTTTTTGCTCTACAAAATTCTGTTATAATCAAACAATGAAACTCAAATCTTTTCATACTTATATCTTTTTCCCCTTTCCTTTTCCTAATTTCCTTTCCCTAATGAATTCAAACTTTAACATTAATATGTTACATGAAAAACAAAAACCAGAACAAAGTTCCTCAGATTTCAAAAGACTTCTCAAATTGATCATGTTTTCTTATGCCAGCCTCATGTAGCAATCACAGATAATAATCATAATAGCAATAACAATAATAATTAAAACAATTAAAAAAAATGAAGAACAATCTTAACGGAACTAGCAGAGAAAATCAAACCTTAAAAGAAATCAAAATACCAAATGGGTATCCGAATCTTCTTCCAAAACTTGCAAAGAAAAAAAAAACGGTGGAAGTAAATAGAAAGGGAAAACCTTGATGTGTTTGGCGTTGAGTTCCTTGGAGATGGAGGCTTTCTCGTTCATTTTCCTAACGCCTCCTTTATTGGTGGTTCCAAAATGATTTGCTTCTCCTAAGATTCATTCCCAACAAGAAAAGACTTGGGGTTTCAATCTCCTCCCACTCATTCTCTGAGCCTGCCAAACGCACAAACATTCACGCAGTAACCTGACAAGCAAGCATACCCATTGTGGGTTCCAATGAATGGATGGAGGATTTGGATTTGGATTCCATTCCATTCCATTTCAGTGGCTCTACTGATTCCAAGGATTAGCGTTGAACGTGAACACCCTCAATATATGCCTCCTCTTTAATCTCTCTCTCCAACTTGGAGGGAGGGAATCCCATTTCATATTTTTGGTCCAAATGGTGGGAAAAGTGTAAAAATCTTAGAAAGTTTTGTGATTTGTTAATAATTTTGACAAATTTATAGAAAATAATTTTTTTCACAAGTTTGTCCATGGCCAAAAAAATTGGATTTAAGTAATTAATTACTTGTTAGTTAAAACAAATAATTTTTCCTAATGAAAATCTTGCTTGTATATTATATAACTAGCTAATTAATAAAAAAAGAGATGTACATTAAGTTAATTAATTTCTAAAATATTATCACCTGCTTCCTATGCGTATAAAAAACTATTCAACAAATACTATCACCTACTTTGCATGTATGCAAAATCATTTATAAAAGTATTAATTTTATAAAAATAACAAAAACAATTATTAGTCTTAGATATATTAGTAGTATATTTAACACCCTTTTGTTTTACCAGTTTTGCAAGTGTATATTTGTATTTTCAGAATGTACAAAGCCCTTTCACATTTTATTTAGTTGCTGTATGACTCTTTATTATTCTACTAACATATCTATAAAATATATATGTGTAATTATTTGATTAATTTATATTTAATTATATTTATCATTTTAAAAATTTATTTATCTATATATAAATTATATTAATATATTAATTAATAAAATCATAATATATATATTAAATAGAATAAATAATTCTTTCCGCACTACTCTTTTATAAATTGTCATCATAGAATGTCTTTTTTGAAATTTTCATTTGTAAATTGTCAGAGTTTTATGTAAATACAGTCAACTATAATAACATTTTACACATTTCCCTACACATATGAAATTCTTTAAGATATATTATATACAAAAAGGGTGACGTATATTGCAATAAATGTGAGGAGACGTTACTATAATTTATTTATAAAAAAAATATTTATGCAAAATAAGCAAAACAGAGAGAGGTTACTATTGTATTTTTGTCTTCAATAAATGCGTATAATATATATTACATTCAACACGTGGCCGATCAAATGAAAGCATCATTTTCACCAAAAATAAAAAAAACGAAAGCATCAATTGTAATCAAAAGAAAAAAGAAAAATAAAAAAAGTAGGCATCACATGCAGCTTGTAGCATGTCGATCATTTTAAATTGTACGAAGCATTTTGAAAATATCTAAATTTTATTGGCGTTAATAATAAATTGTAATGATCATCTTAACTATCTTGTCCCAAGGTATTGTCTGCAATGTATATATATACAATATTAGATTCACGACAGATCAAGCTGGAATTAAAAAATATATTTATAGTAGTTACTAATCTGACATTATCCATTTTCTCAAAATAGAATTAGCATATCAATATCAAACTCAAAGTTGTAAATTAACTTATTTGCTTTGATTTGAGATAAGTTTGGCGTTGGCGTTTGATGATGCAAAGTTAAGCCGCAGAGAAAGGACGCAAAAGGCTCTGGATACAATGGATAGTTAAAAGGCAGAGGCTATGAGATGGTTGAAGCATCAGAAAGAGCTCCATGGAAATGGAATCAAGCAAAAGAGGGGCAGTAAATGGAATAAACAAAGCAGTACTCATAGTGAAGGCTGCACTCAATGGTATGAGTTTCCAGTGCCATAACCCAAAAAGTCAGTACTCAATGGTTACTGCATTAGAATTTTTTTCCAATAAGTGACAAGATGCAGAATTCTAAACTCAACCAGTCCGACCACAACCATGTATGATTGTCAATGGTAGGAATTGGCAAAATAAGTTCCCCCTTCTTTGAGGCAATAATGACTCTGGAAGATGTCTATTAAAGTCCAAGCTTTTGGATATTATCATAGTAAGCTACATATGGACAAGAATAAGAGTACTCAATCTGGGGTGAAGTTATTTCTCATGATTTCAGTGTATTACTATTGTCGCTGTTCTCAAGAATAATACAATCAATCCACATGGTGTGCTTGGTGGATTATTTAACCATTTCAAGTTTACTGTACTTTATGAAATTGACTAATAAATTTATAAGTTCTTCAAAACCAAATATTGCGTTGTATGGTAGAGGGAATTTGTCTCTATTTCAGAAATATTCAACTAGGAAATACAAAGATGATGGTGTGTCAATATACCCCACTGACAGAAAAATCTGCAATCAACGTATATCCATCTAGAAACTGCAAGAAGACAAACAAAAACCAAAATTAAGAGGTTTTTGCATGAAGGAATAGAAGAAGAAACAGTTACTAGTTGGGAAAGAAAAAGTAGCAAAAAACGCTAGAATTGAAGAGAAAGCATCAATCTACCAATTAGGCCAATTTTGTAATGGCACGAGAACAATGATTGATTCTAACTACTTGTCTAAATTCGAATTAGTTTTCCCGAGTACTCCTCTAGATTTTACATCGATTTGTACCCCAGCCTAGAGAGCATACAATTTAGTCGGCTTCTCTACAAAAGGGACTCTACATAAGTCACAAAAATTATCACAGAGGAAAGTAGCAGCGATTTCATAAAAAGAAATTGAAGGTCCAAACAATCTTATAAATAAAGAAAATTAAGATGTAGTCAGTCGGCAAGAAGTATGATAAAAAGAAATTACCATGATTTGAATGTACAATTAGGGGATAAAATGAAATTACCATGATTTGAATGTTCAACTAGGGGACAAAATGCACATACAAAACCCAATATCCTGTAAAGTATGGATTTTGGTGCGTCGAATTACATGGTGTAACCTTTTATTGCAAAAGTTTTGATTTAGATAAGGATGAATGAGTTCCACCAAGGACTAAACTTGGTCAATTTGTACCATATGCAACTTAAAATGAGCCTACCAGAAAGAAACAACCTGTGCCCAAAGTTCCAATCACAGCCTAACATAGGATGCAGGTGATTGTGATTTGCAAACCGCCTCAAATACCAAGCGAAATGCAAAATTCAGATTTTCGCCTTCTATACTGGGGATCCATTCTCTGTGTCTAAATGTTGTATCAACCCAAGGCCCAAGTTTCGTATGAACAACTGTCCCGAGTTTCCTGATTAACAAAAATTCCTTATATAGTAACAGTGGTTTTCCTTCTCATTGTTAAGAAATAAAGATTACCAAGCAAGAGACTAAGGTGCTGTACTAGAGTACAGGAGGATTAAAAGTGTAGTAACAATGCTACAGCCATCAATTTCTCTTCAAACATCGATATAATCTAGCTTATTTGGATTCTCTTCTACAGTCTATGAGCCCAAATCCAAGTAACAGAATCCAAATGGGCAACCAGGAAATTTCCCTTCCAGCCTCAAACACGCAACCTAACTATAGTTTAAGAATTTTAGTCTTTTAGACTCGGATTTTGTACAAACAGATTATAGGCATTCAACGCCCAACACATGTGTACGACAAAAACATTGATAAATGAATTCATAATATAAAGTCTTACAACTTATAGTAAGCAACAATTCAAAAATAAAAAAATAAACCACAATTAAACATCTGGATTCGACCACTCACAGTGATAAAAAATATAATTTTGGATTTACTCTGCACCACGTTTTGGTTGAGATTCGAGCTCTTGGGGAGTCTTGGCGACAATAGAAAGAGCATGGAGTCCAGATTGGAGCTCGTCAGCCAAGGCGTCGTAGACCAAACGGTGCCGTTTGACGAGGCTCAGCCCTTGGAATTTCGGGGAGACAATCCTGAGGTTGAAATGGGTTTCGCCGGCGGCAGAGTTAGGGTTCGCCTTGACGGCTGCGTGGCCGGCGTGCTGGTAGGAAACGTCTTCGAGGTCGAGAATTCTGGGTTCGAAAGCTGATTGGAGCTTGGTCTTCATTCTAGTTGCCCTAGATACCAGTTCCTTGGCTCCTCTAGAACCCATTTTCTTCACTCTTTCTCTTCTGCTCTCTTTGCTCGGCCTCTCTTCGATATTATTCCAAAAAAAAAAATACGGAGAGTGCAAAAGATGCGGTGAGCGTGGATCGAACACGCGACCTTCAGATCTTCAGTCTGACGCTCTCCCAACTGAGCTATCCCCGCGTGTTGATATCTGGTGCGTCTATCAATTAAATAACATTATGGAAATGATGTCATTGGAAAATATTATTAAATTGCAAGCTTCGTTATAGGTTTTTATTATTTTGTTCTTGGTAAGGTGGTTTGACCTACATTCCAAACACCTCGATTTCAACATGTGGTTTTAGAATAAATAGTAATTTGAATGTCCAAGTCTAATGATATATCATCAATAATAATGTTGAACTTTACATATGAAGCTTTAGATTAGCAGGTAAAGTGGACACTGGCCATATATGGAGAGAGAGATTTACTGATTTCATTGGAAAATATTAAAATTTAAATTGCAAGTTTATACTGCTTGAAACCCATTTCAGCATGTATAGTTTTTGTTCTTTCGTTTTTGGAAAGCTAGTTTGGCCTCTACAGTACAACTTAATTATAAATAACTAGATTTTAAGTTGGTTGTAAGTTTGCATGATATCAATCATGTTACCCTTAGCTATGAGGCTTGGATATATTAATTATAGAGTTAATTGTACTTTGATATTATTGATTTGTAAAATTTTACAATTTAAATTTTTAACTTTTAAAAATAGTCATCTGATTTTTATTCTGTTTAAACAAATTGGTAACTGTTTTGTTTAAGAATTTTTTTTATAATCTATATTGCTATTTAAAAAAAATTAAAAATCTAAATTATAAAACTATAAAAATAAAAAATAGCAAAGCCCAATTAACTCAATATAAAACATTTAAATCTTATTCATTGGTAAAATATTAAATAAATATATAAAGGTGAGAGCCCTTCATTTTACATCACCAATTACTTTCCAAACACAATGATATCAATCGGCTTTCTATATGAACATTTCACATAAACACCAAACCCAACAAGCAAAAGCCCAAGCCCAAGTCCAAGTCCAAGCCCAAGCCCAATTTTAGCAACTATATTTTTGTCCATCTTCATCTTCAACCTCCAACCTGGTTTCTTTTGTCCCAAATCGCAGCTTCCCAGCTTCATCCCAGACAGCTGTGCATTCTCTGGTGACGCGTTGTCTCGAACGGCGTCGTTTCCTTTCTGGGGTTTTGGTTTGGCTGAAACGTCTTGGAGGACATCGGACGGCACCGGAATCGAGGAGGAGATAATCCCCGGTCTCTTGGGCATCACGACGGAGAGAATCTCTCCGGCGAACTTGGAACGAATTTCGTTATCTTTGGTGTTATCTCCCAGTTTTATTTGTTTCCGAAAACGACACCATGTCTTGTCGTTTGATGGTCGTTCTCCGGAGATTGTTAGGATCCTCTCCTTGTTGATCTGAACCCTAAGCTGTTCCTTTTTAAAACCTGCACGAGGATTGATTATTATTTCTTTCAATTTTTATTCTATTTATTTAAATTTATTTTGTAATAGAGATTTTTAAAAATCATGGAAATTAATTATAAATCTAAGCATATAATAAAACAAAATAAATAAATTAAGTTGTTTGTGAGTTACAAATTAGTTTACCATGAAGATGAACTTCGAGTGTGTCATCATGATCTTCTTTTCTATGCCAAATGCAATAAGGTTCGAAGTCCGTATACAAACGGTTCGGGTTATTAGCTCCGGCTTTGGTTTCCATGGTGCAGAATTTAATTTTGCTGCTTTGTATTTGGACCTTGTATATCCAATAGACTTTAAAATCAAAGTGTTTATGTGTCTGTTTTTATACTAAAATTAGGGAATCTTTGTTTTTCTTTTCTTGAATTCTTGGGGGGGTTTTGCCTTTTTGGATTGCTTTTGTTTCTTAAGCAAGTCTTTTCTTTCTTTACGTGTACATTCTACACATCCTTGCCCACTTTGCATGGAATAGCCGACCCTTTTATTTTGTTTTAATGTACTTCTTAATTTCATACATGATTTAATATTTTCCAAACCAAAAGTAGTGTTAATTTAACTATTCATATAGTATAATATAAAATTTGTTAAGAATTTTTAAAATTAGACACCTCGGTGATACCATACGAATCCGTTTATTTTTGATAGTTTGTATATTTGAATACAAAAATTTAACATATTAAATTTAAATAAAAAAATATATAAATACGATATAAATTTATCTATGTAATGTTATCAAGATGTAAATATTTTGATGCGAATAAGATATAACATGACCCATGGTTAAGTTTAAAAAACCAACACTATATAACATTTAAAACGAAAATTATTATTTTCTAATTTTTTATTTAGATAACATTATTTTTTCACTAGAAAAATAAAAAAGCTATGATTATTTTTATTTATTTGTTTGTTTGTTTGTTGAATAAAAACAAGCTATAATTTCTAGACGCCAAAAAAGAAGGAAAAAAAAAAAGGGTTTCTTTATCTGCCAAATAGCCGTTGGTCGTTAAGTTGTTGAAAACTTGGCGCGCGAAGTGTACAGAGACAGAGCCAGAGACAGAGAAAAATAGAGACATTAGATGTTTCGTCCAAAAGGACACTGCTCCTTAGGATGCTCTTCGACTTTTCTTGCTCCTTTTCATGGTCTTGTTCTGTTAAAAAGCTTACACAGCTTGGCCTTAGTGGAAGACACTTGCACTGATTTGCTGCGTGGATATGCTCAAACCTCTAATTTACCCCATGGAAGAGCAATCCATGCTAAATTCGTTAAAGGGTCGCTTCCCTTTTCCCCTTTCCTCCATAACCATTTGCTCAATATGTATTTAAAATGTGGGGATCTTGTTAACGGGGTCCAGCTGTTCGAAGAAATGCCCAGCAAGAATGTTGTGTCTTGGTCTGCTGTTATTACGGGTTTTGTTCATCATGGGTATCCTAGGGAAGCCCTTTCTCTCTTCTGTAGGATGCTTCGTGATGGGACAGTGAAACCGAATGAATTCACACTCCTTGGTGCACTTCATGCGATATCGTTGTATGAGAATGCTTCTCAAGCTTATTACCAGATTTATGCACTTGTTGTTAGGTTGGGATTCGAGTGGAATACATTCTTGACGAACTCGTTTTTGACTGCTTTGATAAGGCATGGTAAATTGGCAGAGGCTTTGGAAGTTTTTGAGAAGTGTTTGGATAAGAATATTGTGTCCTGGAATGCTATGATTGCTGGCTATGTGCAGTTTTCGCATTCAGAACTTCCTAGATTTTGGTACCGTATGAACCATGAGGGTGTGTGCCCTGACCACTTTACATTTTCTAGCGTTCTTACTGGGTTGGCTGCTCTTTCTGATCTTAAGATGGGTCTGCAAGTTCATGGGAAGCTTGTCAAGTATGGCCTTGGGGCGGAGATTATCATAGGAAATTCTTTGATGGATATGTATATCAAGAATCAGAAGTTGGTTGATGGTTTCAAAGCTTTTGATGAGATGCCTTTAAAAGATGTGTGCTCTTGGACTGAAATGGCTGCTGGCTGCCTTCAATGTGGGGAACCAAGAAGAGCACTCGACGTGGTTGCTCAAATGAGGGAAATGGGTGTATTGCCCAACAAATTTACATTTGCAACTGCCCTGAATGCCTGTGCTAATTTGTCTTCCTTGGAAGAAGGGAAGAAAGTTCATGGCTTGAGAATTAAACGTGGAACTGAAATTGATGTCTGTGTTGACAATGCACTGGTAGATATGTATGCAAAATGTGGATGCATGGATGATGCACGAGGTGCTTTTCGTTTAATGAATTATCGTTCTGTCATTTCTTGGACAACAATGATCATGGGGTGTGCACAGAATGGCCAAGCTAGAGAAGCTCTTGAGATTTTTGAGGAGATGAGGTTGGAAGGAGTTGAACCAAATGACATCACCTTGATTTGTGTACTTTATGCATGTAGCCAAGGAGGGTTTATTGATAAAGGATGGAAATATTTCTCTTCCATGACACATGACCATGGAATATCTCCTGGAGAAGATCATTATGCATGTATGGTAAATCTTCTAGGTCGAGGTGGGCATACAAAAGAAGCTGAGGAATTAATCCTGAAAATGCCATTTCAACCGGGTGTGCTGGTTTGGCAAACTTTACTTGGTGCTTGTCAAGTTCATGGGGATACAGAAACTGGGAAGCGTGCAGCAGAGCGTGCATTAGAACTAGATAGAAAAGACCCATCAACATATGTTTTGTTATCAAATATGCATGCTGGCATTAGCAATTGGGATGGTGCAGGAATGCTGAGAGAACTGATGGAAATTAGAGATGTACAAAAAATGCCAGGATCCAGTTGGATTGAAATACAAAAATAGACGATTGCTACCTGCACTTGAAGGATCTGTATGAATGAAGGGTGATTGAGAAGGTTAGTTTCATTTTCTTTTTCATTATTAGGATAGTTTGTAGCCCTTCCTCTAATGCTAGTCCAAATACATTTGAAAATTTTAATCAAGCCTTAGAAAAAGCTCTACGGGTTTGTGGAATAGTTTATATCTGAAAAAGAGTTGATGATATAGCTCTTAAATAGGATGTAGGATGCAAAATGACACAACCTAAGTTAGTTCTCGAAGAAAGTGCCTGTGCATAGTATTAGTCAAATATAAATTTTCTAATGTGGAATACAGGGCGGAAAATGACACATATAAGTAAATTTCTCAAAAAAAAGTCCCTCTGTGGTATGAGGTAATAATACAAATTTAAGCTATTTACTTTTTCAAGGCTATTCAAGAACAACTGCATGGTTTAGGCTTTAACAATATTAAACTAATTTTTCCATGACCAAAGGAAAATGGTTTGTATTAAGTATATCTTAACTGCAGCCTGCAAATTCATGGCATTTATAATCAGTAGAGGTTTCTATACTTGGTCTCTAATTTCAGCCAATTGAAGTAATTTAGAACTAATTCTGATCAAAGTAAACTTTTGTGGATATTAACAATATCTGCTTGACCCTATGACAAATAGCCAAAGGAAATATCCAAAAGTCCCGTGTAGCACCTCCATCATAAAACCTTTTATCAAACCCACATTTATATATATATATATATATATATACATATAATTTTTCTCTCAGGGATTTTCTGTCCAGATATAATTTTTCTTTCAGGGATTTTCTGTCCAGGATTAATCCGGAACAATGCGTATCCAACGTTGGTAAGACGTGATAAAAATTTCACACGCCTATCTAATATTGGATACGCATTTTCCCGGACGAATCTTGGACATAAAATTCTCGATTAGAGAATTACTTACATATAATTTTTCTCTCGTCAAGGATTTTTTGTTTAGGATTTGTCTGGGACAATGCGTATCCAACATTGATAAGGCGTGATAAAAAAATTACACGTCTATCAAACGTTGGATACGCTCTATCTTGGATAAATCCTGGACAAAAAAATCTCTTATGAGAAAATTATTGTATATACATATATATATATATATATACATATAATATAATTTTATAAATTAAATCACAAATAAACCACCCAATCTGGAAATAACTGGAATGTTATATAGATAAAATATCATTCACATTCAACTGAAATAGAATATAACAATACAATGAATTGTAACATAACGAAGCTTATGACTTGGTCGTCATCTTGATGCTCCATGCAGAGACAAATCCAAGGCAAAAGATCAACCAGAGAGCTTAGCACTTTAAGACTTTTAATATTGGATTCCGCAACAAATTTAAGTTGAGAAAGTCTTAATCAAAGGAAGAATGATAATAAGCATAATTTTTATTCAAATCATGAAAACGAATAAATAAATAAAAATCAAGTGGGTATTCAATCATTTAATATGACGATTACAAACTTAGTTTAGGCCAATTTGGGACTGGTTAAGCATACACGTGCAGATAATTTGGGACAATTTCTCAAATTAAACATCTTAATATTAGGGAAAACAGCATCTTCATGTTCTTCAATAAATGACCACTCTTTCCACTTTTTCATATCATAGAATTCTAATGATTCTAAACATCTAAGCATCTAAAGATAGCACTCTCAGGCATGTAAATCTTGGCAACAACTTTTCTGCAATCAAGATTTCCAACTTCAATTTTCCATTACAGTTTGATGGAAAGAAGAAGGTGCTTAAAGACTTGGCTTTAAACAGATCCTTATACCTCTTCAAGTCATATATTTGATCTTCCACATGTGATAGATGACGAACCTTTCTTAGAAGCTTATTTGAGTCACTGTCATCCATGCTCAAGCAAAACTCGCCTGCTACAAATGTACTCTTCTCCAACTTCTTGCATTCTCTTCTTTTTTTCAGGTTTCAAAAGATCTTCTGCCATCCATTACTTGATTAAATCTTCTTTATCAATTTGATAATTTTTTGGGAACACAGAACAATAAGCAAAACATCGTTTGAGATGTGCAGGTAGATAATGATAACTCAACCACAAAGTTGGAAGAATGTAATTTGGATTAGTTGATGACGCAAGAGACTGCCGAGTGATTTTACCGCTAAAGGAAGACCTTTGCATTTTTCTACAATATTTGGATGGGCACTTGGATCTACATCATTAGAAGAATGCTTCACAAATAATTTCCAGCAATCCTCATTAGGCATTGTCTTTAGCTGATAGACTGGATATTTTTAGGTATCACGGATGCACACTTTCATTGCGTGTTGTCACAACAATTTTACTTCCATATGCTCCGCTTTCAAAAAGCATCTTGACCTCTTCCCATAGAAAGTAGTCCTCATTCCAAACATCATCGAGAACAAGGAAAAATTTGTTCCCTTTCAAAGCCTCCTCCAAATAACTCAAAGTAGATCCAAGTCCTTGCCATTAAGTTTTTCGAAATCAATCTGTCTGCGATCATTTTTGTTACTTTCAAAACATTAAATTCATTTGACATAGAAACCCATGCTTTGAAGTTAAAACAGTTCTCCACCCTTTAATCATTGTAAAGGAGTTGAGCAAGGGTGGTCTTTTCAATCCCACCTATGCCAACTATAGGAATCACAGACATTTTGTCATCTGTTAGCAGCAGCTTAGTAATGTTTTCTTTGTCATCATCCTTGCCATTGACACTAGATTCTTCTACAAGAGAAGTTGCAGGCAATCTCCATGAGGGTCTAGTTTGAACATCTTCTTTCAATCCAAGGGCATCCTTTTGATCCAAAATATATTCTAATCTATCAAGGATCTCTGTCATCTTTGATTCTACTTGTTCATTAAAGGAACTAAACGCTGTCGAAATGAAGTTCTGTACCTGATCATGACTTGAGCTTCTGCTTCCATGTTCACCTTCTATCTTGCATCTCAAAGCTTCTATATTGATCTCTTTTACCAAATCCTCTGCATCATAAATTGCTTCCTGTAGTTCAACAAGCCACTGTGAGGTGGGTTCCTGATTTGCTTCTCCTCAGCATCGTTGACAACTGCATTAGCTGACACCAGCTTAGTCTTCAACTTCTTGAACAGCTTTTCATTGAGTTTATTCTCCGGATGAAGTCGAGGATGTGTGTATATATAATCTTTTTCTTCCTTTTTCTACTTTAAAAAAGATATGTATTTATTTTTGATTTGATAACGCAGCTGATATGTATTCAATCACACAACCCAAAAAAAAAAAAAAAGAACTGAAATACAATATTATTTAAACTGTCATTATCTGTTTAACTTGTTCATAAACCAATAAATCTAGCATCATCAAAATAAAAACTAAATTCACCCAAAAAAAAACTGAAAATTTCCAGCATAATAGTCATCAATATTACCTAAATATTTTCTGCCAAGTTTTTCTTGAAGACACTGAGTACAAATAGGTATGTTGCGCAAGTCCAGAGACTGCCTGAATTGAGGCCTTTCTGTTGCATAAGAGCTCTCACCAAATTTAACTGCAAGTAAGAACATTGAGCAAAATGAAAAAGAATAATATGTAAAAACTAATAGCTACTTATTCAAACTCCTCTTCAGAAACCAGAAACCTGAGAACAGAAGGTTATGTATATTAATTATCAGTGTTTGCCAAAGCAATTTAGTCATTAACCACATGTTAAAGAATCCTGAAAATAAAAATTAAATTTCCAGCATAAAATTGTTAAACATATATGCAAATATCTAACATAAGAAACATCTTCTGCTAAATGCATGTTTTCTTGTATAAACTACCTGACTTCTAGGAATGCCTATGCCATTGTATAGAATTTTTTCCTCAATTCTCAGTTTCCAGTCAAATGTTTGCAAAAGATCTCATCAAAAAAGGAAACTGGTAAAGTTAAGCATGTCGAAGCGAATGACCTTGTAATCTTAGTAGCAATTTCTGCAAACTACTTGCCACTAATGAAACACCCTTGGCTTCCACTATTATCAAACTAAATTTTAGTATTTTTTGTAAGTGGTAATAAAATATAGCTGAAAGCAAAAAAGCAGTAAATAATGTTTACCTTTAAAAAAAGTTCATAGCTAAAGAGAACTTGACACATCTCGATGCTCAACTTGGGCCAATCTTTTCCTTTTTCTCTCCATCAGCTACTTTGGACGGACAGTTTACCGAATCTTTAAGAGAAAGTCTGGGGAATCCAGAAGAGAACCTTAGTTCATTGCATCCCAAAATTGCCAAGCATTTAAGGGAATTAAGGTGTTGAAAGGAAATTCCATTTAAGACTTTGAGGTGTGGAAGATTTTCGAGGATGAGCTCGATGAGAGTATTTGGTAGTAATCCCTCCTCTGGAAATGAATCCAATACTCCATCCATGTCAGCAACTCGTAAGACTTTCAGAAAGGTGAGTCTTTGTAGATTCCACCACACACGTCTTTGGAAGAGTTTACTGCAGTTGGAAAGCAAAAGCACATGCATATTTGAGGGTAACTGCCATTCGGGAAATGACACCAGCTCTGGACAATTCGAAAGCTCCAAAGATGAAATACATGGAAGAAGAGTTTCCATCCGTTCAGGCAGTGAACATAAGCTCTTGCAATCATAGATGGAAAAAGCTTTCATTTTGGGAGCAGGCAATCCTCCTTGGGGAAATGATACAAACTTCGGGCAACTTCTTAAACTGAAATCTGTTAAAAAGTGGAGTGCAGGGGAGGGTTCTTCCAAAAATGCAAGGGACTCCAGATTTTCCATTTGAGACAAGAAGAGCTTATTAAGCTTTGGGAAGCAGTCTAAGGGAATGGATTTCACCGAATGGCAGGAGGCAGATATTTTCAAACTTCTAAGGGATGCATAACAATGCTTTCTTGGGAACTCTTAACTTGTGACATCTTACAATTTCGACAACTTCCAGCGTATCAGATGAACATAAGCCACCAGTTAATTCCGGACATTAATCCAAAACAAGCTCTTTAAGATGAGGGAAAGCAGCTTCATCTCCAATAAATGACCACTCCTTCAGTTTCTTCATTTGCCTAAGTTTTAAGAACTCCAAGCATCTAAATGGCTGAGTGACAGAGGAACCATCATGATAAAACTCATCACCTATTTTCTCCAATGCATGAAAGTTTTCAATCTCAAGTTTTCTGAGAAAAGGTATCTGCCCAAGTGGTGGCAACAAAGAACATGACTCAAATCCTTGTAGGTGTATCCATTCTATATTACAAAATGAATAATCTCCCACCCATTTTGGAAACTGTTGGCCCATGTAATTTCCAATTCTGAGTACCGTCAAGTTTGTGTGAGGTTGCTACCCATTAAGTACCTCTCTATGATTGTGGTGCTAAAAAAAAAAAGATGGGTTCCAGCAATACTTTAACTCGTTTAGGTACTTCTTATCGTTCAGATTGACAGCCAAGATGTCTTCAGAGTCATCGACATTTCAAGCCCTGACAAAAAGAGGCTTCCGTGCAAATTTTGAAGTTTTCTTAATGACTTGATGCTACAACCACTACCTCTGCCCAAAACAAACCCAGTTAATGTTTGTAAATCTTTCAAATTACCAATTTCCAGCGGCATCTCCATTAAATTTGTGGATGTAATGTCAAGATGGCACAAGTTGATTAAGCTCCCAATGTTGGTTGGCAATAACTTAAGATGTTTACAGCTTGACAAAAGTAGTATTTGTAAATTGTACAGAGTACAAACTGTACTAGATATCTCTTTCATTGCAGTGTTTGATAAATTTAGATACCTTAGAAGCTTCAAATTCCCAATTGAATCATGCAACTCCATGAGATTACGTCCACGCAAAGACAGCACTCTTAAGCATGTTATTGTCGACAGCAAGTTCTCTACTATTGAGCTGTTCCCCTCAAAGTGTCTATAGTCATGATATTCTGTTGGCAAGAATAAGGTGCGCAGAGACTCAGCTCCATGTAAATCCCCATGCCTCATGAGTCTCTTACTTGAACTTCTCATTTGTGACATATGACGAATTTTTCTCAGGGTATCATCCACGTCTCCTTCATACAATCTCAAACAAAACTCCCCTGCTATAAATGTAGCTAAATCATTCACAAGTTCATGGATAGTAAAATTATCCGAACCATCTGACCTTTTTGATTGTTGAAGTAATGATCTAGACAACAGGTCGCGGAAGTACTCCTCTCCAACTTCTTCTACCCTCTTGTTCTCCGGGGCATGTAAAAGATCATCTGCCAACCATAACATGATCAGATCTTCTTTCTTAATTTGATGGTGTTTGGGGAATATTGAGCAGTAAGCAAAACAACGTTTGAGATGCAAAGGTAGATATTGATAGCTCAACCATAAAGCTGGAAGAATGTTGATGTTCTCTTCTGCCAGCTCCCACACTTGACTATTCAATATCTTCTCCCATTCCTCTGGATCGAAATGATGACACAAGAGACCACCCAGTGATTTTACCGCTAAAGGAAGACCTTGGCATTTTTCAACAATGCTTCTGCCAATTTCTTGTAATTTCGGATGGGAAGCTGAATCTGCATTGTGGAAAGAATTTTTAACAAATAATTCCCAGCAATCCTCATCGGAAATTGTCTGCAACGCGTATGGTGGAACATCCCACATAGCTGATGAAAGACTTTTATTGCGCGTAGTTAAAATGATTTTACTTCCATATCTTTTATATGCAAAAGGACTTCTTAGCTCATACCACAGATTAGGATTCACATTCAAAACATCATCAAGAATAAGCAGAAACTTTTTCCCTTTTAAAGCCTCCCCCAATCTATGTTGGAGTAGACCAGTTCGTCCTCATGAAACATGTCAAATGTCCAGGAAGTGACTCTCTCTGCAATGTCTTTTATAATTCCAATAGCATCAAATTCATCTGATACAGAAACCTATAATTTGAAGTCAAAAGGTATCTCCATGACCCTACCATCAATCTCCTCATAAACAAGTTCTGCTAAGGTAGTCTTCCCAATCCCAGCCACACCTACAATAAAAATTACAGGTATCTTATACTTACTGATTTCATCATTCAGCAACATCCCAATGATTGCTTCTTTGTCAGCTTCCCTACCATACACACCAGATTCTTGTACCAGACATGTTGAAGATAATCTTATTTGAACACTATTTTTCTTCAAACCAAGGAAATCTTTTTGTTCCAGAATATGTTCTACCCTAACAATGATCTCCTCCATCTTTTCTTCAATTTTATGCTTAAATTCAGAGAATGTAGTTGTGGTGAGTTTGTTCAGGTACGGAGCTGTGATGAGATTGAGTACCTTACTTGTGGTTCTTTCAGACCGTTCTTATTCCATTTTGCATCTCAAAGATTCTGCAATGATCTTCTGCACCAAATCCTCTGCATCACAGATTGCTTCCTGGAATTCAACAAGCCACTCCTTCACAGTAGGGTCCCATATTTGCTTCTCCTCAGCATCATTCAGCACTGTGCTAGCTGAAAAAAGCTTCATCTCCATCTTCTTGAGCAGCCCTTGATTGAGTTTCTTCTCATGGAAGAAATCGAGGACGTCCCTAGAAACCATCTTCTCAAACAACATACCAAGTGAAGCAGAAAGAAAAGCTCCACCCACCATTTTCTCTGCCAAGGTTTTTTTTTTTTTTTTTTTTTTTTTTTTTTTAATTTTTNTTTTTTTTTTTTTTTTTTTTTGTGGTTTTGAATTTTCTGTATAAAGAAAGTGATGAGAAAAAACACCAAGGAAAGCTCTCTCTCTATTGCAGACACCAAAAAAAATAGTTCCACAGTGCTGAATATTGATATTTATCTTTGATCTTTCTGACTGAATATTGATGGTCTTCTTCTTTTTTTTTTTTTTTGGTAAAACAAAAAAAAATTAATGGCCACTATCTTTGATCACTTTGTTTCCTCTTCCGATTCTTGTATTAATTGTTGATGAAGGAAACTGATGGAAATGGTTCTATTTGTGGCCAGTAGAGAAAATAGGAAAAGAGAATTCAAAAATAGACAAAAGAATCCCTCGAAAAGAAAAATTAAAGAAAAAAATTTAATAGCACGTACTTGTAACATGACACTTCTTTGGCATGATTCAACAAAAAACAAATTTATCTAAATTGAATATATATATATATATATATATATTAATAGAAAGGGATAGTATAAGTGAATATCACCCAAAACATTTCTTATTAGACCGTTGGTTATGCAACATACAATTAAGCTTCTTTTGGAATGATGTAACATAAATTGTCTTTGGCATGATTCATCTAACATCAAATTTATCTAAATAAAAAAAAAAAAAAAAAATAGAAAAGTATAGTATAGGTGAATATCACCTAAAACATTTCTGGATTGTTGGCTATGCAACATATAATTAAGCTCCTCGTTCTTTTGGAATGGTATACACAGTCCAGTTGACAATGAACACTTGCCATATTCTCTAGGTTCTAGATTCAAGATCTGTTAATAAAATTCCGTTTCTTCAATTTATTAAAAGCAAAAAAAATTATTTTTGTCCCCTGTGAACAGTACAATGGAGAAGTCCATTGTTTTTCAGATAGAAAGTCTGAATTTCTAATTGTTGATTAACATATTAGAATTTTATTTGAGCTAAAAAGTTTCAACTTGTCAAAATAGGTGTGAATTATGTATGAAGAGCAAGAGGATTCCTGAAATACATCTTTATTTACAATCTCATCTCCAGCCTTTTATATTGGAGTTCAACAACTCTAATGCATGCCTGGATGATACCCTTATGTACAATCAATTGCAGCTTCACAAGCTTCGTGAAAATCCAGAGCAAGTATACCCAAAATTCCCAGAATAGAACATGTTATAACCCTTCCCATCCATCCCAACTAGACCTGCACCATAAAACGTTTTCTCAAAACTATACATATAAACATCTAAAAATCAAATCACAAGTAAAACTGACTTGCATCAATAAAATTAAACTGAAATATAGAGCATAAAATAAAATGAAATTGTAACACAAAACAAGCTTAAAACTTACTTGGTCAAGATCTTGATGCTCCATCGACGTCCACACACAAATCTGAGGCAAAAGATCAACAAGAGAGATTGTATCAAAATCATTAAGCAGGCTACCTATTAATGAATCCAGAAGAAAATATAAGTTCAAAAAAATTAATTCAATGGAAAACTGACAGCAAGCATCATTTGGAATCATGTAGTATTCAATATTCATCAAAAATAAATTTCATGAAGTATCAAGCACAAAATCAAGAAATCTGCAAGAGAAAGATTATGTATATTGTCATGATCTGTATTAAATTAACTTTGATAATTGACCAATAAAGATAGCATCATGAAAAGAACAACTGAATTTCCAGCATAATTTTTATTTTGTATTAACCGATATATTTTTCTGCTTAATTTTTCTTTAATACACTTACATACAAGAGTAGTACTCCTAATTTCAAAGGACTTCTCTTGCTCCTCTGTAGGAAGAACCAGAGGCTACTGATTTTTGTGGGTTCCAAATTGTTATCATTTCAACAATAAAAACCTAACATTTTTCGTGGGATATAATTAACTAACAAGAACTGGAAACATCTTGATGCTCAATGTTCATTATATCGTTCACTGTGGGTGAATATGCGAGGGATGTGAGCAACCTTAGGCCAATCTTCCCCAGTCAAAGAAGTTCAGCAGCCAGAGTAAGAAAACTTGTACAAAACTCATGAAGTACTGGTTCAAGTATATTTAGGAAGTTGGAACCTGCAAATGTAATTAAGCTGAGAAAGATTAATTTAATTAAATATAAAAATAAAACATCATTCTGATTCATTTGGGTATCCAAGCACGTTGTCATATAATATATGAAAACAGAATGTCATGTATATATTTATCAACATTTGTTTGTCCAAGTGGTCCAACTAACTTGTACACTTTAACAGAAAACGATAGCACTAAATTTTCAGTATTCACTCCTTAATGTTTTATTGAAGACGCTAATCAAGTAGATTTATGATTAGTGCAAACAATTATGTCTTGAGTGCCTGGACTTCTAGGTGTAAGTGTATGTGGCATGCTACTTCTTGCAAAATACCTTTCGGAAATGTTTCTGAATTAATCACCTTGGATTCCACTTGCTTTCAAACTTCTATTGTGTTTGCTATGGTCACTTGTCAAACTACGCATAAACATTTTTCCCTTTGCATCCATTCAATCTTGACAATTACAGAGACAAAAATCCAAAGGAAATGTCCAAATTCCCAGAAAAGAGCAGAAAATTCGCTTTGCATCCATCCTAACATCTACACCAGCACCATCAAACCCCAGTCTGCTCTGTCATAGGGATAAAACTATTCACAGAAGTCACATGCATGAATAAAATTCAACTGAAATAGCAAACAGTATAACAGATGAATTAATTAACTAAAGGACAATCATAAAACTGACTCGGCTAGCAAAATCAAGATGCTTCAACCACAGCCAAATTTTTAGAGAAAAAGATCAACTGGAGAGCTTATTTTGAACTCATGAAGAGGTGTAATTATTGAAACTTCTAAATGTAAGTTAAAAATGGCTTAATTCATTTAAACATGATAATTAATGAACATTTTTAAAAATCATGTGGGCATTTATGCAACAGCCAAAGCTATAAAAATTAGTTTTCTCAACTAGGTTGGACAATATTGAAAAGCAAATAGATATACAATCTCATGAAATAAAAACTAAACTTCATGCATAATCACTATGCATATCCAAGCAATACATTCTGCTCAATCTTTTACAGAAGAGACCAAGTACAAACATGCATGGTGAATATTCCTCAGTTCCTTGGAACAGTTTGCATAAGAGCTCATCCAAAAGGAGACTGCAACTCTGCAAGTACATATATAGAAACTTTGAGCATATATAAACATCTCTGGAATCTTCTCTGCTCGCACTACTTTCAATCCTGCTTGTGAGTTTGCAAGGCAACTTCTCAAACTGATCAAGAAATACAAAAATAAAATAGAATACACGATTGAAAATGGAAAAGTAGAGACATGGAAACAGTGCAGAGAAATAAAAATTACCAGTACTACGTGAAGATTCAGGGAGTGTAGAGAAATGATAAATATTTTCATGCATATCAATTCTCATAATGTCAGCTACAACGGAGGATTCATTATTAGGAAAGGGATGCGAGAAACCTTGTGCCAATCTTCTCCTGTGCTTCTCTGGCATCGTTTTTCTAGCTTTTTAGATCCAGAGATATCCAACATTGTAAGAGAGCCAGGCAGCCTTTCATCAGGTAAGGATTGTAGTCTACGACAGTCAGAAACTGATAGAGTTTCAAGAGAGGTGAGGCCTTGAAGGGCATTGCCACTTAGCGCCCTAAGTTCAGAAAAGCATTCAATGCGGAGAACAGTGAGAGTTGCTGGAAGTAGCCCCTCCTCTGGAAATGAATCCAACTTTTCATCTATGTAGGAGATACAGAACTCTGAGAGAAAGGTAAGTCCTTGAAGATTCCACATCAAGCGGCTTGCAAAGAGCTTCTTGCAGCAGTAAATTGAAAGCTTTTTTAAATTTGAGGGCAATCCCTGTTCTGAAAATGACTCCACTTGCGGACATTCAGATATAAACAAAGTTTGCAGAGATGAAAGAAGAGAGGGCATCTGTTCAGGCAGTGACCTCAAGTCGTTGCATGAGCTGATGTGAAAATCTTCCAAGTTGGGGGCATGCAATCCTCCTTGTGGAAACTTTACGAATTTTGGGCATTTTGTCAACTTGAGGCACCTCAAAAAGGGGAGTGCAGGGCAACATTGGTCTGGATATACAAGGAACTCCAGATTCTCACATTCCAGATGAAGTTCATTAAGCTTTGTGAAGTAGTCTAAGCAAATGCATTTCAAAGAACTGCAGCTACTAGATAAATGCAACTTTGTAAGTAAGTTATACAGATGGCTTTCTGCAAACTTCAAATCTAATTTGTGGCATCCAATAATTTCAATAGTTTCCATGGTCTCAGGTAAGCAGAGTTCTGCAGTTAATTTTGGAATAGCTTTCAAAACAAGTTCCTTAAGTTGAGGGAATGAATGTTTGAAATCTCCTCCAACAAATGACCACTCCTGGCACTCTGGCATATGCGAAATCTGAAGGCGTTCCAAGCATCTAAAAGGCATAGCCTCTGAAGAATCACCAGAATAAAACTCATCCCCTATTTTCAACAATTTATTAAATTGCCGAATAACAAGGTGTTTGAGCAATGGAAGCTGCGCAAGTGGCGGTAATGAGCTGCAATTCTTACATCCCAGTAGCTGTATCTGTTGTAAATTAAGAAATGAAGGATTTCCCACCCAATTTGGAAACTTTTCACCTCCCCACAAATTGGTACTGAGAAACTTGATATTTGTGTGAGGTTGCAGCCTAGAAAGTACATCTTCAAGGATTTTGGGGTAACCAGACTTAAAGCCCCAACTAAGCTCCAACTCAGTAAGGTACTCCATATCCTTTAATGTGGTTGCCGAGACGTCTTGTACATTCATGACATTTTCAAGCCCCAAAATATGAAGACTTCCACCTAAACCCTGAAGACTTTGCAACTCCTCAATGGTAGATCCAGCATTATCTTTGCCCAGAACAAAAACAGATAATGTTTGCAAATCTTTCAAACTACCCATTTTTGCTGGCATCTTTTCTATACGTGTGTTTTTAATATCCAGATGCCGCAAGTTTTTTAGATTATTCATGTCGTCTGGCAACGACTTAAGGTTTGTACAAAATTGTAAAATTAATGTCTGCAAATTGTACAGAGTACAAACTGTGTTAGGGATCATTTTGATACTTGTTTTAGATAAATTCAAGTACCTTAGAAGCTTCAAATCCCCTACTGAATCAGGCAACTCTGAGATAGAAGAGTCATATAAGGATAATGCTCTTAAGCATGTTAACGATGGCAACAGCTGTGCAAACTTGTTGAACTGCAAATTTGACTTGAAATAATGTCTCGATGCCAAGAGTAAAGTTCGCAAATGCTTAGCTTGAACCAAACCCTCCAACATCTCCAAGTTGTTATTTCGACATTCAAGATGTGACCAGTACCGAACCTTGTTTGAAGGCTTATTTAAGCTGCAGCAATCCGACCTTAAACAAAAGTCTCCAACTAAAAAACTAGCAAAATCATTTACAATATCATGCATTGTAAATGATTTATTCCTACTTGTTGAGTGTTGAAATAATGACTTTGATAATAGGTTGTCAAAGTACTCATCTCCAACTTCTTCTATCCTCTTCATTTTCTGGGGTTGCAAAAGGTCTTCAGCCATCCAAAGCTTGATTAAATCTTCTTTATCAAATTGATAACTTTTTGGAAATATTGAACAGCAAGCAAAACACCGCTTAAGATGTGAAGGTAAATAATGAAAACTCGACCATAAATCCTGGATAATATTGCCTCTCATTTTGGAAAACCATATATCACTATCTAGAATGCTCCCACATTCCTTGGAATTTTGTTGCTTGCACAAGAGACGAGCGGACAACTTTACTGCCAAAGGGATGCCTTTGCACTTTTTAACCATTTCTTTGCCAACTTCTTCTAGTTTTGAATGGGCATTTGGATTTGAATTGTTGAAGGCGTGCTTTCCAAATAATTTCCAACAATCATCCTCAAGCATAGTCTTTAAGTGATAAGATGGAAGATTGTACATCAAATTGGACGCAATTTTTTGATTTTGCGTCGTCAAAATGATTTTACTTTCACATTCCCCATGGTCAAAAGGCTTCTTGAACTCACTCCAGAGAGAATCATTCTCGATCCTAATATCATCCAAAACAAGCAAAAGCCTTTTTCCTTTCAAAGCCTCCTTTAATTTAACTTGAAGAAAATCCAAGTCGTGATCGTCAAATGTTAGGGAACTGAAATCTCTCTTCAAGTCATCATTCTCAAGTTTTTTGGAGTTGATCACTTTTTTAGCAATTGTTTCTGTTACCTTGAAAATGTCAAAGCCATTTGTGACACAAACCCATACTTTAAAGTGAAAACGCTCCTCCATCCCACTGTCATTGTAAATAAGCTGAGCAAGAGTGGTCTTCCCAATCCCAACCATACCAACAATGGGAATTACAGATATCTTGTTGCCACTCATTTCATGCGATCGCAACAACTTGATAATGGCTTGTTTGTCAGCATCCCTGCCATAAACACTAGATTCATCTACCAATGAAGTAGTAGGCGATCTTGTGTTTCGAACACCGTCTTTCAAACCAAGATAATCTTTTTGTTCCACAGTATATTCTAATTTGACAAGGATCTTCCTCATCTCCTGTAATGTCAGGGCATGATATTAGGATACTATTTGAAATACATTATATGATTCTGGACTATTAATCTTTTGTGATAAGCAGGGATTAATGGGATATTATTATCATTATTATTATTTGAAAAAGGTAATCATAAATTTACTATCTTCCATCGTATAATATAATAGGAGACATGGCAGAGAGAGGTGAGAAGTTAGCTAGTTAGTTACCTCATTAAGTTGCGAAGCAGATCTACCTTTGAATTGGAGGTTGATCTTGCCCATCAAGCTCTGTGCAGCATAGAGGCTGATCTGATCCATCAAGTCCTGTGTATCATAGATCAGTTCTTGGAGGTCATCAAGCCACTTCTTAACCCTAAGGTCGCTGAATTGCTTCTGCTCAGCATCATTGAGAACTAGATCAGCTGACAAGAACTTCCCCTTCATCTTTAGGAACTGCATAGCATCGAGCTCCTTTATTTTGAAGTAGCCAATGAACTCCCATGTAGCTAATCTATCAAAAAACACCTGCAGAAATGCAGAAAGAACAGATCCACCCACCGTTACTATATCCATAATTAGGTTGAAAAATGAAGAAGAGGAACTAGCTCTGACTAGATATTGAACCAGTCAAACCACTTGGGAATCTTTCTATTCCAAATGTCTGCCATTTTCTTATCAGCATTTTAGTTTAAGTATTCTTTACCTTTGTCCATTTTTGCAATTGGTCCTAGACTTTTATATTTAGCACTTTAACCCCTGATGTGGGCTTTAATGAAAAAGTCCAAAAAGCTAATACCGTTTGGGTCCGTTTGGTACGCAGGATCGGACTGGATCGGATATAGCTGGCAGGATTGGATCGGACTGGATAATGCTGGACTGGGTTTCGCAAATCCTGTCCTGTGTTTGGTGCAGGACCGGACTGGATCGGATATGCTATACTGTGTTTGGTGCAGTTTCGGACTGGACTGGATAAAAATTTAATTTTTTCAATATATTTTGTATTTGTTTGATTATAGTAGAAATTGTAATTTTAATTATTAATTTAAATAAACATGATATAAAAAAATATATTGTAATATTTTTCAAATTATAAATTTAATAAAACATAATATTATGTCATTTAAGAAAATATCAAACATAATTTAATACAAATATGTCATAATTGTTCTAACTAACATAAACAACTACTAAAATTGAACACACAAAATACAGATTAACCTAATACATATGTTAAAAATATTATTATTATTATTTTGATAAATATATTAAAAAATATTATTAATTAGCATATTTATATAATTTAAATATAAATAAGCAAATCAAACAAATAAATTAATTTAATATTAATACATTATTTATCATATTATTTAATAAATAAAATTGATCAATATCTTGATAAATATAGTATTATTGAATAGATTATACCCAATCGACCAATTAATCCATAAAATTTTAAGTTAATTGAATTTGATATTTTCTAATTTTGAAATTTTACATAAACACTCAGTTTTAAAACTCAGTACATTGAACCCCTTTTTATTTTTTTTAGATAATTGAACCCCCGACTTCTTATTTTGCAAAAATAGGAGAATAAGAAATTGGAATTTCTATAAATAATTAACTTCTCTTGATTAATTACAATTACAAGATGAAAGAAAGAAAGGAAGAAAGGTAGGAGCTTTTATTTTTGGAATTCTCAGCACCCAGGCTTGATTGCCTGTACAATTTTTTTCCATTTTTACATTGTTTCTTGGCTTTGTTTGCCTTCTCTTTTTTCCTTTATTATGGTATCTAGGCATTATTTACCAAGTATATTCTCTAACATCCTCCCCAATCTCTCTCCAATATCTCCCTTTATCTAAAAATATGGTTTTGTCCAACAAATAAAGATAATCATGGTAATATGATGGTTAAAAGGAGGTAAAAACAAAAAAAGGTCTTAGTTTCCTTTTTTTGGCAACTGAAATACAGAAAACAGAACAGACTGAAAAACAGTATTATGAATGCTCTCGGGTTGGCTGAAAACTTAAGCTTTGTTATTACATTTAACTGGTATATGAACTATGTTTACAACAGCATAACGTTAGGCAACTCATTAAAAAAAAAACAAAACAGCATAATGTTAGGCTAAAATACAGAAACTAACATAAAGATAAACTCCCATCTCCTATCATTATCTATTTCTCCACAGTATCTGTTAATAGTACTCATCCTATCACAGAGAGAATATAGTTAGATTTCCCTCTTATTGCAAAACATGAAAAGTTGAAGCCATGACACAAAGATACGATGAACTTGCACAACCAAGGCAAACCATGTTCCTTAAAAGCTAAAAATATAGAATTTAATAAATCAAAAGGAACAGTGCACATCCATAATTTTGTCATAGAATTCTCACTAGAAAAAAAATTGAGAATGAAATCAACACTTTTTGAAGGATTTACAGCCAGCAAAAATGAAAACTGTTCTGTGATCTATTAAAATGTCAAACTGCAGCAGACCATACAAATTGCACCTTAACAAAGCTACTCATATGCACAAAATATGAACAAAATTCTAAACGCCGACGACAGTGATCATCAACCCAAAAATTCTAACCTCAAGGTCAAAAACAGGGGAGCCGACGACTGGGTTCCTTCTAAATGCCGGGGAGCAGCTCGATCCGACGACTGGAGCCAAGATCGACGACTGGAGCCAAGATCTGTTGACGACGCGGCTGGAGAGGAGAGGAGCAGCAGAGGAGAGGGGGAGCTTAGGACCGGAGAGGGAGAAGAGGGAGCTGGAGATTTGCTGGAGATTTGGTCTGGAGAGGGGGAGGCTAAGTCAAAGTACCGCGGCTGGAGAGTTGCTGGAGATTTGGTCTGGAGGACGAGGCTGGACGAGGCTGTATCCGCTTGTAACCCGTGGATGCGAGTGGGTTTCGCGTGTTGGCTTAAGTCAAAGGACCGAATAAGGGAACCGGATACCCTTATCCCAGTCCAACATGTTCCCAAACGCCAGATAAGGGAGGGACCGGATTTGAAACCCAGTCCGGTTCCCTTATCCGATCAAACAAACAGGGCCTTTATGCCTATCTAAGTGCGCTACTCTCCGCCCACCTTCCATCCTCTCTTATATTTTGATGAATATTCAAACCGACCACTTGATTTGGCAACGTAACCTATTATATTATATTTGTATTGTCTTCGTATTAAAATTTTGTTAAATTTTTATATTAAAATATATAATTTTTAAAAATATTTATAGATTCGTATAATATTAATGTTAATTTTTTATTCATATTGTACAATATATTATCGTATTTATGTCAAAATTTATTCATTTAATTTATGTTAAAATATATAAATTTAAACATTTAAAAATGTACAGATTTGTGTTAAAATTTGTTAGATATATTCACCACAGCCATCATTACTGACACCTCATCCCTACCCTTCTTTCACTGCTCCGTAATCGTCCTTGACAATCTTTCCTTCATGATTTTTTTTTTGGAAAATATCAAATAGGTACCAGCAAAAGCGAATCCAAAAAAGATCAAAGAGAGATCAATAATTTTTTTACTTCTGTAAATTTTTATTAAGAGGTTCCGAATATATTAATTTAGATATACATAAAACTATTTTAATAGAATTTTAAAAACTGTAAAATTCAAACAAAAGTTATTATTTTAAAAATTAATAATTTTATCAAACTTCTACACAAACTTACAGTTTAAATTCTGAAATTAGCTTTTGTAATCATATTTGTGGCTACATAAATATAGTAATCGGAATGGTGGTCCGATCTCACATTCCTAGGAAGTTAGAACATCCAGACCCAAATCTTACATTTCTAGGAAATTAGAGTTAGAGAATTTATTTGGTACATTTGTTGTTGAAAATTGTTAGGTTAATTATTTTTTAATTTCAGAATTATGATGTGACATCAATAAATATATTTTTCAAAAGGTCGTTAATTGATGATTATGTTCATGAATAAATATACTGACTATATATTTCTCTAATTTTGACATGATCACTGTAAATATTTCCCTAAAACCTTCTTTTACTATCCTGACATTTTTATTTATTTTTTATCTATGATTTCTTTTGTATGAGGTTCTCCTTCTTTAAAACACACATATTTTTTTTTTTTAAAACTTCATTAATATCTTTATATTTCCTACTAGAATAACTTTGAACACTAAAGCCTGCCTTGTAAAATTCATGAACTTCATTTATCGAATCAAACTTTTGTCATATCTTTGCTTTGTATTATTCTGACACTTGAGGAATATAAACATTATCTGTGGAATTTGAACATAACATCAAAGATTGTTCTTCAAATCCTATGGATTGATTAATGGCTTCTACTTCTATATTATTCATGTTGATATCTAGTACAATAAAAAAAATATTACATGAATATTGAATAAAATAAAAACAATATTACATCATGATAGAATATCAAATATAAATACAAAGAAACAAAAGAGATATTAAAATAAAGAAACACATAAACAAACATGATAAGCATGATGTTGAGCAAATTGTTTAACCTTGGTTAGCATTTAGCTGAAATACCTTGTTTCTATCATGTTACAACTAAAAATAAATTAACTTCAGCAGCTCAAAATTTAAGTTGCAGCTACTTTTTTCCTTAAAAAGCTCGATACAAAAAATAATAACCTCTAAATGCATTTTGCTGCAATCTTTCAAGTAGTGCCAAGTAAAGGCTAGATCTTACTAGAAGTCGGTCATCATAATTGCAACCCTTTTTCATTTTTTGGTAGTTATTTTTAATGGAATATGGTCCTACACTTTATTGGTGCTATTCTGTTTTTTATATATGTTTGACCATCCATTAAAAATAATAAAAGAATTACATTAAATGTTGAACCAAAATATTCATATATGTCATATTCATTAAGAGACTAGTGTTATAAAATTAGACTATAGACTAAACAAATGATAGGTGATTTATAAAATTTCAAATCAAATATAATACATTTAGTTATATATATTTTGATGCTAACAAGGACTAAAAAAACAAAACAAAAACCAATTCTCTTTTCCTCATACATTCGTTGTCCTTAAAAAATTATCTATTTTTGTGGATTGCAAACTTCAAAAACATGAAAAGCTCAGCTATATAATAATCATTATTAATAATAAAGGTGTACAAAAATCCGACAACCCAACCCAATCTGGCCGATCCAACCCAACTCAAGACAACCTAATCCATTAGAAAATCTGAATTTTTGGGTTGGGTTGGGTTGGATGATATCTAACCTGCTGACTTCGGGTTGGGTTGGGTTAGGTGGTAAAAAAACCCGATTAATCCAACCCAACCCGCATATATTAAAAAAAAAAAAAATCCCCCCCCCCTCTCTCTCTCTTTCTCTCTCTGATTGAATTTTCAATTTTCCATTTGTGATTTTGAATTCTTAATTCAATTACTATATTGTATTTTAATTTTTCATTTGTGATTTTTGTTTATTTTGCTGAAAAAATAGGTAAATTTGTGATTTTTTATTTTGTTTTAAAAAAGGTACATGCTCTGCTAATGTTTTTTACTTCCAAAATGCATGCTATTGATGTCATTAATCAATTTGTTTATTTTGTTAAACTCATAATTAAAAGAAAGTGAGTGAAAGAATAAATGAATGAATTTTTTTCCGATTTGGACAACCTGTAAACAATGCCTCATTAATTGATGTATAAAAAATCTAATAGAATGTGATGTCTCGAGTATTTGTTTTTATGCTAAAATGTTGCAACCAATCCAATATGGAGAACCTGAAAATGATATTGCTTTCTTGCAACTTTACTGTTACATGAACAAATAAATATATACTAATGTTTAATCAATTTTATTTACTGTGACCGGGGGTAATTAATTTTATTTACTTAATCAAATTAATGTTGTTTAATATATACTATTTTTAATCACTTGGATATGAATTGTTTTTGTAATTTTTTGCATTATAATAGTTCATTCAATTTATTTTTGCAAAAATAAAAAGGAATAGAGTTAAGTTATTGATTAAAATTTAAAATTTATTAAAAAATTAATTTTGACTAAATTAAAGATAAATTAACCCGATCAACCCGACCAACCCAACCCGCACTCTATGGGTTGGGTTGGATTGGGTTTGTTACTCTGTTCGGGTTGGGTTGGGTTACAATCTCAAAAACCCGCGCTCTATGGATTGGGTTGATTTTTTTTTAAATCCGGCCAACCCAACCCGTATACACCCCTAATTAATAACATATTTTCTCTGCTTTAACATATCATACTATAAGAATTCTAGTATGGTTTTTCGATTTTGTGGGTTGGATAGCTCTTATATATACTATAAATGTAAATTAAAAATTTGCTACAATTTTGTTATCGTTTTCCTGTATCTTTCTTTTTCATCAACATCATTCTCGATTTAATAACCCAAAATGCTTCTGTCTTGCAACAAATATATTTTCAACTCTAACTTCTTAAAAATATGATTACAAACCTAAGAAGAGATCAAAGACCAAACAAAGAGATTATGGAAAAAGACTCACTATTGGAGAATGGACCGAAAGAGAAAAGAACAAAAGCCAAACCAGACAAGATAAAAATCGAACGGATAAACAATGAAAACTGTTTTTTGAAAATATTTCTATTATCCTATTTTTTTTTAGTTTTAATTGCTTTACTTTTTATTTTTTAACTTAAATTTTACTAAATCATTTGAACTTCATTCAACAGTTGAAATTAAACTCATGTATTGTAGCATGTTTTTATTCTTACTTGCTAAAATAAAGATATCTTCATTGTAGACTCACTGTGTATATGTGTGTAGTTTCTCGGTTGACTGATGTGAGTGCATATATGTGTGTGTAGTTTCTCGGTTGACTGATGTGAGTGCATGAAGAGCATGGCCCATATATCAACTGTAATTGGAATGGGCAAATATATTAAACTGGTATTCAGCCTTCATGTCTGTTCCCTAACATTAATAAATACACAAGAAATATTTGAATTTAATCTAATCAATCTGCATAATTACAAACATCAAAATCCAGAAAGAATTGAACCATATTCAAAAGTACCAAAACTACACCTCTACTAAAACCTTGTTTTAAGCTTTAATATTAATAGGACTGGCACCAATTTTGCAACCGATCGAGGTGAGCCGAGTGACATGGCAACGCTACTAAATGAGTGTCAGCACGTAGCTGTGCTGTCAGCAAGAAGCAGTTCAACAGCAGCCAACAAGAATGTAACAGTATGTATTATAACAGAAACAAGGTTTAAAATGACTCCATCAAAACCATAGTGCTCCCCTCCGACAGCCAAATCTGAGGCAAAAGATCAAAAAGAGCGCTTGCATCAAAATCACTGAGCAGTAGATCTCACAAATAGCGCACAGCAAAAAAACTTTTAATATCCTGTAAATTTCTTCAGAACAAAAATAAACCAGCTAGTATAAGAGCGTAGATGCATAACAGGTTTTGATGAAAGAAACTAGTTTTTTTTTTTGGTGAATATGAAAGAAACTAGGTAGCAGAACAACTTTTAACTAAGAAAAAGCGAACAGTATCTTACTCATTGGTTTTCTTTATCACAAAATATGAGCCACCTACATTGACAATGAAACCATATATGTAATATAATACGTATAGACACAACATATCGAAAAATAAAAGTCAAACTGAAAAGAAAAAAATTAAACTGGCAAAATGTAATTGAGGAACTTTCTTACCAAAAAAATACATTGTATGACAGGCCCGGGTACATCTGCAATTCTGCATGATGTTTGACTGTATGGAACCAAATTGAAATATGAACTACACCATCTCCTGGCAAGAATTGCAGCTGAAAGACTGACAAAATTCTCCATCATCTAGGAGCGCCTTCCTATGGGAATGAATCTCACACTTCATTATGCATCTGAGTTTTCAAGAATGTAGAAGTGAGCACAAATCGCAAAGTAGTATGTGATGTTAGATTTGAAGGCAATCTCCCATGTTGGAAATAACTCCAGTTTTCTCCAATCAAAGAAATGCGAACCACTCCTGTATCAGTTATGAAAATATAATAAGAAAGTCTTGAAAATGGAAGTCTGAAATTGAAGAAAGCACACAACAACAGCATCAAAAAATTGAGGATACAAGCAATCCTTTTTAGATATGTCAGATCAATCACTAGGAATATTTTTAACAATGCTATGTAGCTAAAACAGATTACTGTAGCTTAAAATTTTTGGAAAAAAGGGCATTGTCGGAAAGCATCGCAGCTTCCTTCAAACCGATGGAAACCTCTTTGTTGCAGCCAAAGCCTTCACCGCCGGCGTAATCCTCGTTATCAGCTTCGTGCACATGTGCGCTGTGAAACACTTCCGAAGCCCTAATCAATCCTTGTCTGCCCGAATATCCGTGTTCCAAATTCCCCTTCTGTGCATGTCTTCGCCATCCTCGCTTATAAATTTGTTCGTTGATTTTGTGGGGACGTGATACTACGAATGAAAACAGGGATAGTTATTCTGGTTCAAGAATGGACCGAGCGAGGAACAAGTCCGGGTTGGGTTAAAGGATTCGGGTCAAGAATCGGCTGTTATTCCGGTACAAGCCGAAGAGTGGAGTGGGATAGTGTTCGGGGAAGAGCCAGACGGTGGCATGCATATTGTGGGTATGCATGCACATGCAGCGCACCATGGGCATGACATGCATGGGCTTGGGCACACATGGCTCGATACGCAGGCTTGGCTGGACGTGTAGGCTGGACACACGGGCTTTGACTCGAGTTGGATGCGTATGGGCTGCGCAGGACTTGCAGGCTGGACACACTAGCTTGGCCACGGGCTGGACGTGTATGGGCTGGGCTTGGACGCATGCTGGCCTGAAAGATGACAAAGATGTTGGTGTGCAAGAAGGGTGTTCAAAAAAACTGACTAATCGATAAAACCAACCGATTCAATCCAATTCAACTTGTTTGGATCGATTATTTTAGTGTAATTGGATTGGATCGGTTTTGGTTCAAAATCGATAGTCGATTCCGTTCGGTTCTATTTTTATGTTAAAAACTGACCAAACCGATCCAAACCGAACCGACTACTTTTTTATTTATTTATTTTTATTTTTACAAAGCATATGACAATTAGTTTAATATTATTGGTATGTAGGATTTGTTATATTAGCTTAAATTTGGAGTTGGATTACTGGATTATTGTATTAATATAGTAATTTTGTTTTGTTTTATTTTAGTTTAATATGTTTATTTATCCTGTTATTTTTTTAATCATTTATGTGTTAGGTTTTGGAAAAAAATATTTTTTTTTATGGATTACTTAGTGGACACTTTATGTGTTAGGTTTTGAAAAAAAACATAATTTTTTAAACAAAATTTAAGCACAACAAATTTTTGGTACAAAAAATATCTCAAATGTCAAATATTCAAAGTAAAAAAAGCTCAAAAATTAAATTTTAAAAAGTCTAAAAAAGTTAAATAAAAGTTGAAGCCAAACTAATTAACCAAACCGATCCAATCTAATTACTAATTGGATTGGATTTAACGTATAGATCGGATCGGATGAGATTGAAAAAAACAAAACCAATTACTAATTGGATCGGATTATTTATTTCCAAAATAAGTCGGTTTCGAACCGATGAACACCCCTAGAACTGTGGAACATGGGGTCAATTTTTTTTTTTTTTGGCAGATATTAGAACTTGGGATGTACCACATTTAGTGATAATATAAGTTTCACAAAGCCTGTCTACCATAAGACCTCTAATCTGCAAAATTAATTATTATTATTATTATTATTATTATTTAGGGTTGCTTCTTTTTATTGTCCAACTTAACTTTGATCATAAAATTTTCTTCTGTTGCAGGCTTTAATTTTCAAACATGCGGACCATTCCTTATCAAGGCCAAAAGTTCCAAAACAATAAGGCCCTTGATGCAAAATCTCAACCTTATGTATAAACGACTTTAAATGTTAGTGCGCTTAGTCAAATCTCCTTTTTATCTGAAATCCTTAAATGACTTTATTTGTAGGCTGCTGATAAAAGCAAGCTTACAGCTTGAACACGCTATTAGACAATCCCAGGATGCTGTGGATGATAGGATCTTGATCGAAAAGAACTCGTTTTTTAAAGAATTTAGCCTTAGGCCTCGGTTAAAAAAAAATGTCTCAAGAAGTGGACTCTATATTTCAATCCCGACCGGATAAAATTTTACCGTTCTTCTCGAAAAACCTAGACTGGACTAAATGGAAAGATCCCAAGTCTTTCAAGTCATGACCTGTCACACATTCATATTGGATTTCATGGGTTGATCGTTTGGATCCTCATTATGGCAACATCTAGCGGAAGTTTGAAATTTATGTTGTGATATGTCTGTCTTGTCTCAATATTCCATGCGACAATGGTTTTTTGGCTGCTACATTATGCTTTTGGTCTTTAGTCACCAACATTTTCAGCTTTCGGTTTGGAATGATGACACCTACTTTGTTGGATTTGGTAGCTCTCCTCGGCCTCAGACCTCATGGCAAACTCCTTTCAGTTATTCTCTCAACTCGAAGTGGACTACCATGCAATGAAGAAGCTAAATGCCCAAACCAGGAATCATTTTACAGCTATTTTCTGAAAACACTCCGTGGAAAAGATGATCCACCCTCAGAAAAAGAACATCTCGCCTTTCTTCTTATGTGGCTGTGCAGGTACATCTTTTGCGTAGCTTCAGTGCAGGTGACAAAAGGATATATTCACATAGCTGAGGCTCTTGCATCTGGCTCACCATATGCATTTGGACTGCTCATTCTTGACCATCAATACTGTGGGATAAACAATGTCGTCAAATTAAATATGGATCCTTACCACTCTGGCCCTCTTTGGATATTGCAGCTTTGACTCCATGCTTATTTTCCAGAGAAGAGGCCTTCTTTCAAAAGTTATAGGCCCAATATACTTTTGGGACAACAAATTCTACATATGGGCTTGTCGGGTCATTCGGCCACAGCTTGCTTTGACTTTTTCTACTCCACCAGTCGCAGGGCTCCAGAAGCATTTTCTGAGCTAACCAAATATTCATTCCTCCATCCCTGGTTGGACTCTGCACTTAAACCTGATCCCGGTGTAGAAGACAACCTTCCAAGGATAAAGTTACTAAAAACGATTTGGTCTAGCATATTACTCAACCGAGATCATCCTTTTGGCCAGAGGTTTAAATCTAATATGTGTGGCGTGGAAGTTTACTACCCGAACTTTGTTGCTCGAAAATTTGGTCTTTGTCAGTGTTTGGACTATATATTTCCAAATTAATATTTTTATAAATAAAATATTATTTTGGAATTAAGTGATTTAAAAAGTCCCACATTGTTTGGAGATGCAAATAATTTGAAGTTGTGCTAGTATAAATACTCGTTTGAAAATGAAGAAGTCCCACATCGAAAGGAAACGAGTCTCTTGAGAAATTCTTTACTTATAAAATTCAAGCTTCTTCAACATTAGAGAGGAGCCCTGCATCAACACAACTACAATATAGACAACTTAATTTATTCTCTTTAGAATTTACTTCGAGTAGTCAAATGTTCTTAGTTGTTTTTTTTTTAGTTAAAATTTTTATTTAAAAGTTCTTTTGAAAGGCATTTGTAACCCTTTGATTATTTTGTTTTCCATAATTAATACAATCGTTTGACAGTTTGATTTAACTGGCGCATATTTTATTTTTTCTTTGGACTGTTTAGGTTCGAAGTGGCATGCCCGCACACCTAGGAGACGACCAATTTGTTGTGTTTTACCCCAACATATATTTTGGCATGCCCGGTGGGACTAACAAGTTTTCAACTTAGAAGATGGTGCAGACTCGCTCGAAGAATCAGGCATTCGACACATTCCATCCTCATCCGACACGTTTCGGCTGCTAATTCCGCCGTGATTGTCGGATTCCTGATTCTTGGAACGAGTCTGCACCATTTGGCACGCCCGGTGGGACTGACAAGTTTTCAACTTAGAAGATGGTGCAGACTCGCTCGAAGAATCAGGCATCCGACACCCATGGCAGCATTAGCAGCCGAAACGTGTCGGAGGAAGTTGGAACGGGAAGGGAAGCTGGAAGGATTCCGGACACGATAGAAACGTCTACCCAGGATTCGATCCGGGAGCTTTCCCAGAAGTTGGAGACATACCAGGAGACCCAGCAGCAGATGTTGCAGGGAATCATGGACTTGCTGCGCCAACAGGTGCAGACGACTCAAATTGCGTCGAATGATGCAAGGCCGACTAACGGCCAAGAGGAACAACAGGTGCAGGCCTTTCAGGCCGTACCTACTGGCAACTCGCCAAGAACTGAGGCACCGGCCTTTCAGGCCGGGTCTAGTGAACACGATGTAAGAGTTATGCTGGAACGACAAGTTCAGCCTTACATCCCCCCACCGGCTCGGAATAATGTTCAAGCCGGGGGGCAAGCTGATAACCAAGGCCAGACCGTGAGGGATGGTCGAGAAGAACAAGTGACACAAGCTTTCCAGGCTGTACCCAACGTACATGGAGGAAGAGCAGATGTCCAGCCACACCAAAACCATCCAGCGCGGAATCAGATTCATGGCGGGGGGCATGCGGAGCATTTCGGACAGAACTTCAGGATTGGACACTATGATGCTCATGCCTACCAAGCGGACATCCACGCTCAGACAAGGAGGAACGGACCGAACTGGATGAACCATGGCCAAGGCATGGATCGGGAGGCCGTCGAGACCATCATCCAAGAGATGATGGGTCCTGCATTCAGAAGAACTGGACGACCGTCTTATACGAGGCCGTACCCAGACGCTTTCGACCGGATTGAATTTCCCAGGGGATTCAGGTTTCCTGATTTCACCCTTTTTTCTGGCGAGGAAAGACAATCCACCGTGGAGCATATAGGCCGCTTCACTATCCAGTGCGGAGAAGCAGCGGCCAATGACTTCCTAAAGCTGCGTTTGTTTGCTAATTCTTTGACAGGTCCAGCTTTCACGTGGTACATCAACCTGCAGCCAAATTCGATCCATAGCTGGCAAGAATTGGAGCAGAAGTTCCACGAACAATTCTACAGGATTGAGCCAGAGATTTCCATGGCAGACTTATCGCGTCTGCGTCAGATGGATGGAGAGTCGGTGCAGTTATTCATAACCCGATTCAAAAAGGCGAGGATCAGATGTCATCTGGATATACCGGAAAGGGAGTTCGTCAAGTTAGCACAAGGCGGATTGAGCTACAAGCTTCGAAAGAAGTTTGAGGGGACAGAATTCCATGACCTGTTCGAGTTGGTGTCTCGAGCCACTCGTTATGAAGGTATTCTGAAGGAAGAGTACCAAAGGAAAAACTCATCCAGAGGGTCATACTACAAGGACCCGAATACTGAAATTCACTTGGTCGAAGCTGAGGACCAAGAAAATGAGGATGGAACAATTGAGGTGGATGCGGCAGAGGTAGTAGCTACACATCCATATGTCTGCAAAGCTCTTGCCAGACCAGTGAGGAGCCAGAAAGTTCCACAGCTGGTAATGAACGCAAGAAAGAATCATGCTGAACCAGAGAAGGTTTACAGTTTTGACATCTCCAAAGCTGACCAGATCTTTGACCATTTGTTGGCCGACAAGGTAATCAAATTACCTGATGGCCATATTTTGCCTTCAGCGGAAGAGATGAAGAAGAAGTCATACTGCAAATGGCATGGCATGTGGTCACACCAGACCATTAATTGCGTAGTCTTCCGGAATACTATCCAAACCTTGATTGAGAAGGGGACACTGAAGTTCCCAGAGAAAGGAAAAGAGATAATGGAGGTGGACAGCAATCCTTTCCCGTCGGCCGAAGCAAACATGGTTTCGGCCAATATTTCAGACTTGACAAAACCCAGAGTTCGGATTGATCTACGACAAACGTCATCCGGAGGAATTTGGAAGAGAGACGTCAAGTTTAGAAGGGAGTATTCGGCCGAAAAGGCCGAATCTTCTTCTAAGGTGCTTTGTACACGGTGTAAGCACATGATTGAAGATAGGAAAATAAAGCGTCCGGCTAGGAATCAAAGCCGCGACATGACAAAGCCAACACTGGAGAACCACAACCAGAATTTTGTTTTCCGACGTCTTGGACCGAAGTTGCGGAACGGACCAGTGAAGCTTGATCGACACCGAGGGGGGCAAGTTGAGCCCAATTTACAAGTCACCTTTTCCAAAAACCATCCGACAAGATTGGTTTCTCAGAAGATCGAGGAGCCAAGGACTTTTAAGCCATATGCTATGGAGGTAGATCGTTGGTATTGTGCAGGATATAAGCCCTATCATCTGCTTAACAAAATCCAGAAAAGGTGGATGTAGCGCCAGTATGCTGAAAGTCGGACAGCATGTCGACCGGATAAGCAAAAGGATGGTACATTGCAAAAAGAGTTGGGGTCATATATCGACGACCTGGATAGAAGACTCGAGATTGCAGCTTTATCTAAGAGAGTTGGCATTTTATCTGGAGCTTCAGGAGAGAAGAAACCCGCAAAGAGATGGATCAGAAAGCAAAGTGCAGAACTCCAATCATGCTTAAAGAACATGGACAATAATTCGATGAAAAAAGACATGGTTGCTTCTTCAGCCATCCAGTCATCAACTATCAAGTTTGGAACCATGGATGAAGTGATGGTCAACGCAGTCATCGCCTTGCCTTTGTCATTTGGATCCTAGTTTCAGCTGGCATGATAGAATCATAACGTCGTCCAACGAATGCAAATCGGATGTCAGGTCAAACGCTGGAGGATATGATACTAGGGGGCAATGCCTACAAAAGTAACATCAGCAAGTCAAAAAAGATTAGGCCAAAAAACTACACGGCCATTTGATGCAATTTTAGCCGGCCATGTCAGGCCGCTTTCAAGGCCATGTCAAAAGAACTCGGCTAAACGCCAAAGTCCATGACCATTATGTTCAATCCGATGTAATATGTGAATATAAAAAATAAGTAGGACAAAAGACTGCTTGTCCATAACTGCCGAATCCAACTGCATGTCTGTCTGCGTCTGTCCGTGTCGGTCTGAATCCAGCTGCATGTATGTTTTCATCCATCTGAGTGAGGCCCGTAAGCGTCGAGCCGAGTCCAATGCATGCCTGTCTGTGTCCGTCCGTGTCGGTCTAAGCCTAGCTGCATGTCTGTCTGCGTTCGTCTGAGTTAGTCCCGTACGCATCAAGTCGAGTCCAGCTGCATGTCTGTCTGCGTCCGAGTCTAGTCCAAGTCCAGCCAAATCCAATTCGTGCGTCTGGGTCAAGCCCGCATCCAAGCCTAGCTGCGCATCTCCAGTTGCACATCCAAACACTGATAAGTCCGTGACTCTTGGTATTCTTACAACTCAAAAAAAAAAAAAAAAAAAAAAATTAAAAATTTGGCAGGCACCTCCAACCCGTACGCGTCTGACCCACGCGAGCCCAGGATGTCAAGCCCAGCTCGCCCTTCGCGTCCAGCAGCTTCCGGTCCGCGTTTCATCTAAGCCCACGGTCCAGCAAGCCCACTCCATCCCATCAGTTCAAGCCTGAGTTCTGTGCGCCCGAATTCAGCCAGCGTGCCAGCTCCGTATCAGTCCAGCGTGGCGCCTGCGTCTGCTCCAAACAGCAAGCCCGTGTGAGTTCAGCTGCTGCAGTCCAAATTTGCCTCAGCCCAGCAGCCAACGGTCCAGCAAGCCAGCTCCAGCCCGTCTGCGCTCTAGCCCAAGTCAAGCCCACGTGTCAACCTGCATTCGGCCCGCGTCCACAATTCACGCCCAACCAGCGTGTCCGCATCCAGTCCACAGAGCCCAGCTGCGAATTCAGCCCATCTGCTGTCCAGCCCAGCTCGCACTCCGGTCTGCGCCCAGCTCCAGCCCAGTGATCCAGCCCAGCACGCCCAGCAGCCCTTCCGCGAGTCTGGCCCGACTCCATCAAACATCCTCCAGAAGCCCACCCGAGTTCCACCAGATCCACGCCCGTGTGAACAGTAGGTCGTCTTCTCCAAATGCCGCCGCTGCATGTGCCAATCCCCCCACCCGCTGCAAAGCCATTCCACGCCAGCCACTGCGAATTCAACCGGTGCCGCTACTGCGAACTCAACCGCACCACCGCGAAACCAAACGCCGCCGCTGCAAAGCCAAACGAAGCCCATTCCAGCCGCTGCGAAGCCTGCGAAGCCAGTCTGTTCCGCCGTGTGCGAAGTCCGTCTCACCGCGTGCAAGCGAAGTCCGTTCCGCCGCTGGGAAGAAATCCACGACACCCGCTGCAAGCTCAGTTCTGTTCCGCCGCGTGCAAAACAGTATTCACCGTGAGCGAAACCGATCAGGCCGTGGGCAGTAAACTTCCACGCCGCCATTGAAGCCGAGATAAGTTTCTGGCATATATTTATATATACATACATATATAAATAAAGAAAGAACACAAACGGGCTAATGCTTGACCGGCAGAGAAAAAATAAATAAATGAAAAAAGAGAGAAGGAACCTATTTACCTGATAGTGGCACTGCAAGGAATTGAGCAGCACGTTGGGAGCAAGTTTGGAATCTGGCTTGGCGGCGTGGAGAGCATTGAAATAAAAGAAAGCAGTCAAAGATTTTAGAGATAAAAGTTATGGCATAATTATTTGAGAAACAAACGATGGAGTTGCCGGCTAGGTTGAGGGATTATACCTATATGTTATATATGTATATATTTATGGTATAAACTTAAATTGTGCGATTTGGAAAGAAAGCCCGGTCAAGCATGGAAGGTTGAAATTTGCCTAGTATTTATGGAAACTAAATCTTTGGCTAATTGGAATTAATTAAGTGATTGGGGCAAAGAATTTGGAAATATCTGAATATATGTAATTTAAGAAAAAAAAAATCAATTTTGCTTTGCAATTTATTTGCTTCAACAAAATTACAAAGCAAGGGGGGCAATGTTTGGACCATATATTAATTTTTCAAGAAAATTAATATTTATTTAAGATTAATTTTGGTATAGTTTTGTCCCACATTGTTTGGAGATGAAAATGCTTTGGATTTGTACTAAGTATAAATTGTGGCTCTAGTCCCACATCGGAAAGGAGACAAACATCTTTGAAAGTTTCATCTTTATAAATAGAAGCTTCACCAATAGTTGAAGGGGGCCTGCATCAACACAACTACAACATAGACAACTTAGTTTATTCTCTTTAGAATTTACTTCGAGTAGTCAAAGTGTTCTTAGTTGTTTTTAGTTAAAAAAATTTATTTAAAAGTCCTTTGATCTGAAAGGCATTTGTAACCTTTTAATTATTTTGTTCTCAATAATTAATACAATTGTTTGAGTAGTTTGATTTAACTGGCGCACATTTTATTTTCTTTGGATTGTTTTAGATTCAAAGTGGCACGCCAGCACACCTAGGAGACGACCAATTGTTGGGTTTTACACCAACAGATAGATATAGCTAGAACAGAGAAGTTGGAAACCTCTTTCTATTTATATGCTGAAGAAGATATATATTCTATTCTTTTCTTTCTGAGATTGGCATGGATAATTTATACATGAAGTTTTCTTTTACCCATGGACTAAATTCATTTTTCTTTTTTGGTAAATGGACTAAATTCATTTGGTGCGAAGGAGATCCTCAACTTTAATTAATTTTACATTATTATTAGGCTAATAGGAATAACTTAACTAAGGAAATACAATACCATGATTGATCATGGCATTTTATATTGATAATTAATACCCAATCAGCTCAGAACTTAACTAAGATTGTGTCCAAAATTAATGTAGCATTCCATTTAATAATTAGCAATGTTCCATATTTACTATAATTTCTTGTTCTTTTCAAATTAAAAAAGAAAAACATTAAACCACAATTCAATATTGACACCAACATATCTAAAACATGCAGCTCTGTTACCATACTAAACCACTACTACTATTGTTTTCATAAGCTCCAACCTGTAAAAAGTAGATTTAGTATTGGATTATATACTTTAACAAAAATAAATAAATAAAAAAGTATCAAACACAAAAATAAAATAAAAGACTTATCATGACCTTAATTAGGAAAAAAAAAACAGAGATTTACACTTGTATTAGAATGCAATAATGAAAAGGATTTTCAAAATAGAAAAAATAAATAAATAAATAAATAAAAAACAAATACATTTTGAAGCTCACAATCCCTTAATTTCATGCTCTAATTCGCAACCCTGCAGTTCTTTCTGATCTCACCCTGGTCTCCTGTCAAAACTTCAATGAAACCCATCCTCTGCATAGCAGCAGCAAACTTGTTAGCCCAAGCCACATTATTCTAGCATTGTTCATCACCAGACCCGCCGTCGGAGAGCTGGCGAAAAGGGTCTGATCCGAAATCAAAACCCCACGGTGATTCTTCAAGTTAATGTAGTACTTGTTGTCAAGCCTATTGGGCGTAACAGCATCAAGAGGCACAGTTGGATCATTGGCATCGGTAACAGCAGGGCACTTCTTCTTCAATTCCTTAGCAAATTTGGCATCCAATGGAAGGCTAGAAGAGTTGGAGAACAAGCGGTCGGAGAAAGAAGAACAGTGAGACACACCGATTGAATGTGCACCGGAGAGCGTGACCATGTCATCCAAGCTTAAGCCTTTGCGTGCAAAGTTCTCTTCTAGTTGCTTGGCGTCCAAGGAAGGTGAGGGAAGGTGTTGGAAAGGCTCGTCTTTGAGCGAGACTTTCTGAACCCGGGACCGCCATGTCCGGCCAGAACCTGGGACCGCCGGGTCCGGCCAGAACCCGAGACTGCCCGGGTCGGGGCAGGAAGCCAGGACAACATGATTGGGGCCGGAACCCGGGACTGCCCGATAAGGGCTTGAACTCGGGACCTCTCGGTTGAGCTGGAACCCGGGATCGCCCGGTCTGGGCCAGAACCCGGGATCGCTCGGTCTGGGCCAGAACCCGGGACCGCCCGGTCTGGGCCAGAACCCGGGACCGCCCGGTCTGGGCCAGAACCCAGGATCGCCCGGTCCGGCCAGAACCCGGGACCGAGACTACCCCAGTTGGGATCGCCTGGTCGGGCAAGAAGCCTGGACAGCACGATTGGGGCCGGAACCCGGGACTGCCCGATAGGGGCTTGAACCCGGGACCTCTCGGTTGAGCTGGAACCCGGGATCGCCCGGTCTGGGCCAGAACCCGGGACCGCCCGGTCCGGCCAGAACCCGGGACCGAGACTACCCCAGTTGGGATCGCCTGGTCGGGCAAGAAGCCTAGACAGCACGATTGGGGCCGGAACCCGGGACTGCCCGATAGGGGCTTGAACCCGGGACCTCTCGGTTGAGCTGGAACCCGGGACCTCTCGGTTGAGCTGGAACCCAGGATCACCCAGTCGAGGCCGGAATCCGGGACCGCTCGGTCTGGGCCAGAACCCGGGACCGCCCGGTCTGGGCCAGAACCCGGGACCTCCCGGTCTGGGCCAGAACCCAGGACCGCCATGTCCGGCCAGAACCTGGGACCGCCCGGTCTGGCCAGAACCCGGGACCTCCCAATTCGGCCAGAACCCGAGACTGCCCGGGTCGGGGCCGGAAGCAGGGACCGCCAGGTCGGGTCGAAACCCGGGACCCCCCGGTTAGGCTGGAACCCGGGTCCTCCTGGGTTGGGCTAGAACCCAGGTTCACTCGGTCGAGGCCGAAACCCGGGGCACCCCGGTCGGGCCAGAACCCAGGACTCCCCGGTCGGGCCGGAACCCAGGACTCCCCGGTTGGAGCCGAAACCCGGGAGTGACCGAATCAGGATGGAAATCGGACCAAAACCTTTTTAAATTTATTTATAAAGTTTTAAAAAAAAATACAAAAAATTATTAAAAAAAATAATGGTTACCAAAAATAATTATTTTTAAAAAAAAAATCAAAAAATAGTTGTTGTTTTTTATTTTTTTCCTTTTAACAAAAACATAAACTAAAAACCACAAACCAAAAACTATAAACCATAAACAAAAACTATAAACTATAAACCATAAACCATAAATCATAAACAAAAACTAAAAGCTAAAAACTAAAAATGAAAACTGAATAGGTTAACAAACGGACCCTTATATACCAGCATTTACCATTTCCAACAATGCAATTAAGTTGGTATAGTTGTATCCATAAAACTGGGGGTGTGCTTTGATTTTCTTCAACTTTACTTTAGTAGCCACTTGGAGAGCTCAGTTCCCTTCGGGGGTTACAGTCGAAAAAGGTACCCCTAACGGGGTATAAGAAGACAGAGGAGATCGTTCGTGCGCCACACCCATGTCTCACTTCACTCGATTGCTATGGTTGTTGTTGAGATCGATATGTGAAAAAAGAGATACTTGCCTACTAGAAATTTAGAATATTCATATTTAATTTGGAACATTGATAATGGAATTTTAAATTTAATGACCAACTAATCATTTTGTTATGTGCTATTTTTTATTGATTATTATTATCATATGCTTTGGAAGAATAAGTTTTCATGTGAGTATGTGACTCGTTTGCACTTTGCAGAACCAAAACTTTCTCATACACACACCCTTCAATGGGAAAGAAAGCATTTGCGTCTTGAGAATGTTATCTTCTACATGTATGCATGTTCTGTCTGTTTGGATGAGCTGCACCAAGACTATAGGATATATAAATATATATATATACAAAATAACTAATGTGTTATGCATGTTAATAAATAAGAAGATAGCATTTTATGCAATATCATGCTCCACAACTAAATAAAAACAGAGCTTTTTTTTTGGAACCCTTATTCATCATCAAACATAAGGGTCGAATCAATAAAGATTTTTCTTAGATAGATATAGCTAGAACAGAGAAGTTGGAAACCTCTTTCTATTTATATGCTGAAGAAGATATATATTGTATTCTTTTCTTTCTGAGATTGGCATGGATAATTTAATTTATACATGAAGTTTTCTTCTACCCATGGACTAAATTCATTTTATTTTTTTTGGTAAATGGACTAAATTCATTTGGTGCGAAGGAGATCCTCAACTTTAATTAATTTTACATTATTATTGGGCTAATAGGAATAACTTAACTAAGGAAATACAATACCATGATTGATCATGGCATTTTATATTGATAATTAATACCCAATCAGCTCAGAACTTAACTAAGATTGTGTCCAAAATTAATGTAGCATTCCATTTAATAATTAGCAATGTTCCATATTTACTATAATTTCTTGTTCTTTTCAAATTAAAAAAGAAAAACATTAAACCACAATTCAATATTGACACCAACATATCTAAAACATGCAGCTCCGTTACCATACTAAACCACTACTACTATTGTTTTCATAAGCTCCAACCTGTAAAAAGTAGATTTAGTATTGGATTATATACTTTAACAAAAATAAATAAATAAAAAAGTATCAAACACAAAAATAAAATAAAAGACTTATCATGACCTTAATTAGGAAAAAAAAAACAGAGATTTACACTTGTATTAGAATGCAATAATGAAAAGGATTTTCAAAATAGAAAAAATAAATAAATAAATAAATAAAAAACAAATACATTTTGAAGCTCACAATCCCTTAATTTCATGCTCTAATTCGCAACCCTGCAGTTCTTTCTGATCTCACCCTGGTCTCCTGTCAAAACTTCAATGAAACCCATCCTCTGCATAGCAGCAGCAAACTTGTTAGCCCAAGCCACATTATTCTAGCATTGTTCATCACCAGACCCGCCGTCGGAGAGCTGGCGAAAAGGGTCTGATCCGAAATCAAAACCCCACGGTGATTCTTCAAGTTAATGTAGTACTTGTTGTCAAGCCTATTGGGCGTAACAGCATCAAGAGGCACAGTTGGATCATTGGCATCGGTAACAGCAGGGCACTTCTTCTTCAATTCCTTAGCAAATTTGGCGTCCAATGGAAGGCTNTAATGTATATAAATATATATATATATAGATTAATTTTTAAAATTAAGATTCTATTCCAAGGATCTTTAACTTTGTCACAGTTTTTTTGTGGAAGGTCCGTCTTCTCCATCATTCATTCTTGTAAAACCATGGAATTTTATTCTGCAAAACCCAGAAATGGAAACCCATGGAGATGGGCAATTTGAAAAAGTTGCAGAAAAAGCAGACAAGAAAAGTGGGAAAGAAACTGACTTACTCACATGACACTATATATACTGGGATTTCCGATCAAATATATATTGAAAGGACTGCAAAATTAACCATTAGAATATATATCTTCCCAGTTTTTGACAGCTGCCTGATTGCAACGAACCAGACTTTTGAGATTGTCCCCAGTAATAAATAACTTATTAAAAAGAACTCAAAAGTTGCACAATTTTCTAGTTCAAAATCCCAACAGATACACGTCTTCTTGAGTAGTGTTTAATTATAAGGGGAACGTTTTACAAATAAAAAAGCAAAGCTTGAATGTAAGATCGTTTTCTAAAATTTTCCATTCAAAAAGTGGTGCTTAATTAATAGATAGAGCATAAATTTCAGATCAACAAATTTGATCAATACCCCCAATAGAGAATTTAGCAAGTGTGTTTCACAAGTGAGCCCAAGTCCATGAATTTTAATCATATCACTGCAAGAAAAATACTGATTAGACAATAATCATCAAATTAACATTTACAAAGCATTTTATGACTAACGTCGTATTTAATATAAAAAAACGACACAGTTTGAAGTAATATATATTTAGTAATTTTTTTAAACAAAGACGACAAGCACATTATAAATGGCCGTCGTCTTTGTTTAGAATTCATGGTATGATATATGTGACTGAATCGTCGCTAAAACCACTTTATGTGACATATTAGTATCTGTCACACTTCCGTTGCAATAGCCACGACACAAAAGGGTTTCCGTGACAGATTACTGTTCCTTGTAACAAAAAACTGTTTTTATGTTACGGCATTACTTGGTCACAAATATTAATGGAAATTTTGACATTTCGGCGAGTCACCACCTGCAGGGTTTCAGTGACGAAATTTGGTCCGTCACAATATAATATCTGTGACGGTAGACCGTCACAGTAAACATACTGTGACGATCTATATACCGTCACTTGTGAAAACAATGATATATTCATTGATTTCGTGACAGATATGAACCGTCACAATATAATATTTGTGACGGTCTTGTGATAGTAGACGGTCACAATAAACATACTGTGACAATTTATATACCGACACAATAGGCATTTTTTTCCCAGCTACATTTTTTCAATTATTTTTTATTCACCCATTTTAATGTTAATATGGTCTCTTCCATTCAAACACAGGCCATTGAATATAATTAGTAAGTAGTACAATTCAAATAGAATAAATAGTCAAACAACACCGTAAAATTTATTTACAATTAAAACATTTGATATTAAGTGTTAAAAAATTATTCACTAAGCACTTGTTCTATTACATGCTTCATTGAAAAAATTTCCAATACATCACACTACCATGTGTCCCTAAAAAAATAACCATTTACATACCAAAACAGCATATGTTGAGATTGTGTTCAATTTTCACAACATGCTTCTCGTGAAAGGCTATTAACTTCTTGTGATTGGCTTCGGCTTACAAGGAGGCTCATAAAACGATCTAGCTGCCTAAGTTTTGTAAGATAAATTATTTCTTCTGTGATATCCAGCCTAGAAAATCATCACAAAAAAGGGTAATAATATGTATTTTCAAAAGAGAAATGGAGAAAAATAAAAAAGTAAAGAATAACAAGCAATTAAAAAGAAAATGTGAAAACAAAATGAATTAAAGGATCATATAAGGTGACAAAACAAGCAGCAATACCAATACTAAGCACATAGTTTTCCTCTTCAGTATTAACTTTCTATTCACTCCCTTTTTTTTTTTTTTTTCTTTCAACTGTGAAATTAAATTAAGTTACTAACTAATAATAAAAGTCATTACCGTGAGCAAGTTACACACCTGCACATATATACACAAGAAGTGGCATTAAATTACAATATAGCAAGTAGATTTTTTATTCCCATTAAATTACAATATAACAAGTAGAATAATTATTCCCATATATACACAAGAAGTGGAATAAATTGAAAAACTGGACAAAACAACAAACCTTGCCACATCCACGTGAAGCAAATTAGAAATGCAGACAATAACAAAACAGACCTTGGTATTGTAGTCATCCCTCTCAGTCACCTGCTGCAACAGATGCTAGTTTTGTGTCTGCATATCCTCATATGCTTGGCCAATGGTCTGCATGAAAACAAAAAAGCATACATGAATCTAGCTTATTTATTTATCTAAAAAAGAATGTAAATCTGAAGCAAAAATCTAGTAAGGGCTCAAATTCTGATATATAAGCCTCTGCCTATTTGTCTTTGATTCTAATGGCCTCTGTAAGCTCCAGAACATCTCTACATTAAAAGTACAAATAGCATTGTTCAAAACTTCAATCACAATACCAATGTTTTGTTTTAATTAAAAAGCCATAGTGAATTACTAAATAGCAACAAAAACATTCAAACTGTCATCCCATCCTATTAGTCACCAATAAATGAAAAAGATCCGAATCTTTAAACCTAGCAACTCAATTCACTCAAAGTTCCCGACTATGAACCTAGCAACACAAGAAAAGCTCAATATTCAGCAGCCAAATGCTACCTACGCACTCAAGAGTCAAGACACAAGCATTTAACTATTAATATACATCCATGAACCCCAACAAGCCAACAAGGCAGTTTTGCCTATTTTCTCTTAACCATAGGTAAAAAATAGACTAAGAAAATATAAATATAAAGACAACATTTACTTAAAATATCTCAACTACTTTAAATCTCAGAGACCACAGGATGCATATTTACTGCTTTAAAGTGTTAATTCATAGCCATCTACAAACTAAAGAAGTCATAATACTTTCTTTTTCTAAAAAAGCTGTAACTCAATCAATGTGGTAAATGCAGACTTGTAGATGCCACTGCTATTGCACAAGATAATAAATTCTTCAGAGATAATAATTGTTCTTGAAAGTTTCAGCTAATGAAGATGCTAAAAGTCTTTACTCTCATATAATGGCCAAGGGTATAATTTTTCCCAGAGGGGAAAAAAAAATTATTTCCCCAAGCTTAGAGGAGAGATGTTCATCCATTCTCAAGGTTATTCATTACACCATACAAAGCTGGAGATGAATAAAGACTAATTGTTCCTCAAGGTATTGCATTTTGTTGAACTAAACGGAGCCAGGAGCTCAAAAGGTTTCTTCCTTTGTTACGATAATTGAGTAGAGAATTTTAAAATGAGATATATATATATATACATACTATTATAGCAACTATACGACAACATATAAGGCTTCTTGAAGAGGGAGCTGCATATTCATCAAAATCAGTATCCATATAATCACGTTTTGTAGAAACCATTGCTATAATTCTAGGATTGTGAAGATCCCTTCTGGATACCTCCCATAACCTTGAAAAAGCAAAGATACTTGAAGTTCATAAGAATACCACCATAATGAACTAGAGGAGGTGGTAGCATAAATATAACCACCACGTCCAAGCTCAATAAATGCACTTCTGTTTATAACCCAATTGAGAAATTAAGTAGGATTATATTTCTGTGCAACATGGCAGACCCAATGTAGATGCAAAGGTCTCTAACCCATTTTTAAGAAACAAAACTCCATTGCAAATGGAAAAAAAAATGGAAGTCTTCTTTCTCAATAATAATTTTCTTTTCACAACAAAAAGTTAAAAAAATAAACAAAGCAAGAAGAAAAATTTTATGTAAAAAAAAGTTGGATACAATATGCAAACATGTCCTCAGGAAACCTAGTGATGTCCAACCAAGGGTAACTATTTAAACCTCATATGCCAAGGATGTACTCAGGAGCACTTTAACACATTCATCTACCACCTTTGCTCCCATTTTTTTTTTCTTTATTATACCACCACTAGAAATGCAAATATTCTAAAAAGTAAATACAGTGCAAATCCAAGGAAAAGAAAAGCTAAAAACAACAAGAATGCAACAAGGAGTAGGTAAAGATTCAATTATAGCATTAGTGAGTTTACATACAGCATGATACTTTGCTCGTAATCCCAAATGAGGCCGGAAGAGAAAAGAGTCCACCTCATCAATTACCACAACCTGCAAAAAGGAGCTGTTACTAAAATATTGGGATGCAAAGCCACCATATATTCAAGATCCACAAATTGCATAAGACATAGCCATAAGTGTCATGAAATAGGAAATGGAAAAACTAGGATTGATCACCATGGGAAATACCTAACATATATTTTGGCCCTGCAATTTAAAAGGGCAATGCAGGAAAAATATGATAAATGCATGTTCATCTCTGGCATCTAAGAACAACTGAGGTTAAAGAAATAATAAATTATGTCTTCCTCATTCCCACAGGATAATCCTTCAATTCATTGATGGGAATGCAGCATTATCTGGTTTAATTGAAATCAATAAGGCAATGTAGCTAAGACTCATCCATAAAGTGCATATACACCAAGTAAGAGATATATATTGGGGCTACCTATAGCTATTACCTGCAAAGAAAACCAAATTCTCATTGAAGAAACCTCATATTGATACAATGAGGTCTTTCCATAGAGCCTTTGCTACTTTCAGAAAGGGCAACAAGAATAAGGACTCATAATCAAGGTGAAGGAAAAAAGAAAAAAAAAGCAACAAACTCATATGCGTTTGCCATTTAAGAATCCAAGACAAGAATATATTTTCTTGATAAAATGCAAGTTATAAAATATTTCTCAAATTATAGTAGTATAATCTAGCACTCACATTCATGTGAAGCTAAAACCTGACAACCACAACAAATTTGAAAGGAAAACTTACACTTTATCAAATAGATAAGCTTTTCCATGTCTGAAGTGACAAGACTAGAGCACGAGAAAAAGACAGGGTTAGAATGTTTACCAGTCATCCTTATGCTAGAAAAATACATTATAAACATGATAAAGAAAGACTAATAATACATATGGGCAACAAGAAGAATAATGTTGTTTGTTAAGATAGAAACCAAGGCACAAGCTGTGGACGAAGTCATGGGACTCTCTGACAGATTGCACAATATATATTTTCTTTTATCATGGAAGATTACATAATTAAAGACTAACCATATATCCTTAAGAAAGTAAAAGGCCCAGCTGGCCAGATATCCAAACTAGTTAAAATGTATAACAAGATAAAAGTTTATACTATAGAAAATTTAATGAAAGACATGGAAGATACAATTAATAAATCGAACCTGAGTTACCATATTAAGAAACCTTTCAAACTCATTAAAAATATAATGGCATTTTGTGAACTGCAATGATATATAATGACTGCACACAAACGCTAATAAATACTGATTAACAACACCAAATGGAGCTAGTAGCATTTCCCTCCTATACATGATGGAGCACAGCTTCAGGGGTTCTCTGCAAATAGGTAACTACCTTCCATTAATAAACATCATATATAAAGCATAAATTCAGTCCAAAAATCACTTTTTTGACATCTAAATGTTTAAACTGAAAACAAAAGGCCAAAATCAAAAGCTTTATTACTTACTGGAAATCTTTCACCGTCCTAGCACCTAAGCAAATCTTAGCTTCTTGGTAACTATTATTCAAAAAACCTAACAACTTTACCACCAAAATCCATAAATGGTTATTTGGGTTCCTAAAATTCAGAGTATTTTTAGCCTCCCAATCAAAAAATTCACGCCTATCTTTAGAGTTTGCATAAGTTCTATTATTATTACCTGATTTTATTCTTCAAATTTTTTGCTATAATAGGGACATAAATTGATACATGATAAAAACGACTAACATTAAGATATGCTTTTTCCACTTCTGACCAACCACTTGAAGGACGCCTTTTCTTCGACTTTGATTTCCCTGTGATAGAAAAAAAAAACATAAAAAAAATTTTTTCTAGGCATTTCATGCAAGAGGGATCGAAATCGATGGAAGCAAGCAGTACCTTGAGCTTGATTGCAACTGACTTTCCTCCCAAATAGAGATCTCCCTTTCTTCCCACTCTTATCGTTAAGGCGATTCGATAAGTTTCACGGCCAAAAAATCGGGGAGGAAGGTAGGGGAAAGGCTGGGCATTTGTTTCTGGGCGGTGGGTCGGCATCTTCGTCGCCGGTAGTGGCCGGATTTCTGCTAGATGCTTTAGGTGTGTGGGTTCATTATGGGGCATGTCTGTGCGGGAGGAGGGGAGATGGAAGAAAAATGAGAGAGGGATCGGGGGAAATAGGAAAAAAGGAAACAAATAAACGCACGATTTTGATTATTTCCCTTAAATTTTAACATATTTTTAATAAATTGAAGTAGCAATTGTGACGCAAATGTCTAAATTCCGTCACTGAATATATGAGAGGTAAATTTTCTTCCAAAATTTTAAAATTTCTCTGTCAAAATATTTAGCTTTATTTGAATTGTAAGTGTAATTGTAACAGAATAACCGTCACAATTAACAAAAAATGCACATGTGACGGATATAACATTGTCAAAGAATCATTGTAAATTTTATATATTTTTTTTCATGGAATCTATGACAATATTTGTAGCTTGAGTCACAGATGAACTCAAAAAATTTAAATTTTTATTTCCCATGCAGGGATTTGGCCCCACTATTCAGTTGAATTTGTGACGGGCAAAAATGCGTGACATTTACCCTAAAATAAATTAAAAATTGTGATGGCTGTTGATACGTCCGACACTATAAACACCTTTATGTGACGGGTTAGTTACTGTCACAAGGAATTCTGTCACAAAACCCTTTTTTTTTTTGCAGTGGTGCAAATGGTAAAACGTCGTCTTAAAAATAAGTAATTACGACGCACAACAAAAAACCGTCATCATTGCAGTTAATAAGAAATATGTAAAATTTTCGTGGCGTGGACGTGGCCACTTAAGATGACGGTTTTCCAATGCTGTCTAAAAACATAACACACGATGGTCAAGATTGTCGTGTTTAAAAAAAGGGCACCGTTTAGGGTGCCAAAAATGACGAACAAAGTCCATCGTAAACAGTGCCAATGACAACGCACATTGTGCGTCGTTATTAGTGGCCAACGATGATGCACAATGTGCCTCGTGGATGATACCAATGACGACGCACAATGTGCATCGTCTATACCCCTTAGACGTCACCGTTTGAGTTATTTCAGTTTAAACAACGACGTTTTGCTTGGGTTAATAGGGTTCCTATTACCTTTTTTCTTCATTCTCCTCAAGCGCGAAAACATCCCACGACGGCGACGAAGTGTCTCCTCTCGGACCCAAGCTGATTTCTTTGCTATTTGTCTCAAAAGCAAGCTAAAATCGTATTATTTTGCTATATGTAATTGATTTTTTGAGTTTTAGTTCTATTAGAATATTTTTTATAGTTGATTTTAAGTTTTTTAGTTTCGGAATTTATGCATATTTGGATTATTTTTGTGGTGATTTTCCGATGCATATTTGGACTATTTTTGTGGTGATTTTGATTGATAAAATATTTTGATCATTTATTTTTGTATGTTTGTTCGTGTTTTTTAAGCTTGATAGACTTTGGTGGTGGTTTATTGTGTGTGGGTGGTGGCGGTTTTGAACTTGAGAGGCTTATTCGGGATTTGGTGGAAATTTTGCTTGCAGGTTGATAGGCGTATTGGGTGTGGCTGCAGATTTGTGTTGTCGGTGGTTGCGGTTTTGAGCTTTAGCAACTCAGTTTGTAAGTATAAATATGTATGCATATATATGAGCTGATATAGTTTTTGTCCTTTAATATGCATGTATGTTAATACGACAGACGTGTTTATGTATGAATTAGTATATACAAATATATATAAATAAATATCTATGTAAATTAAATGTGAATTAGTAATATATGTGCAAATACAACGGACATTGGTTTGTCATAATAGTATGTAGTTTATGTATGTCATTAATTTAATATGAATTACTATAATATATATATATATATGCAAATATAACGGACATTGGTCCATCATATTAGTACATATATGCATGTCATTTAATTTCCATCATGTTAGTGATTGTCTAGGAATTTTTAAAATATATAAAGACGACGCACATTTTGCGTCGTGTATAACCATGTCTAGGGGATTTTAAAATATATAACCTAATTTATTTTATTAATTCAACATAATTATTAATATTCTATATTTATTAGATATAAAAATATGTTGTCGTACATTAATTTTGCATAGGTTTATATAAAGATGGATAAATCATGGATAACAATGGATAGGAGAACAAAAGCATTTAAGGATGGTTTGAATAACTTTATAAAATTTAGTGAGAAGAATATGAATAGTGATGGTACAATTCCATGTCCTTGTTTGGAATGTGTGAATTTATACATTCGCACTATTGAAGAAGTTAGAGGACACATGTTTTTTAAAGGGTTTGATACAAGTTAAAGTAGATGAATTTTGCGTGGAGAAGATTTGGATGAGAAAATAAATTTTATAAAATCTAGAAAAATGAATGTTGAAGTTGATGCTAATGTGGGCATAGATGAATATGATGAAGATGTTGTCGGCAATAATATTGACATAATGTATGCTTCCTGTGACAACTTTGTGGATAATCCAGATACATTTAAGAGTTTGTTGGAGGATGCAGAAAAATATTTGTATCCAAGATGTACAAAATTTACCAAATTATCAACTTTGGTCAAATTGTACAACTTGAAATCAAAATATGGATTTTCTAACAAATTTTTTTTTCTGAATTATTGAGGGAAATGTTGCCGGTTGATAATGTTTTCCAAGAGTCTATGTATGTTGTGAAAAAAACATTGACTGCATTGGGTATGAATTATGAAAAAAATATATTGTTGCCCGAAAAATTGTATTTTGTATAGAAAACAATATGAAGAGATTAAATCCTGTCGTATGTGTAGAGAATCTAGATGGAATTCCAATGACGATGGAAGTAAGCGTGTTAAGGTTCCAGAATAACGGTTATGGTATTTTCCACCCATTCCCCATTTTCAAAGGATGTTTCAAAGTGTTGAGACGACAAATAATTTAACTTGGCATGCAAATGAAAGGGAGGTTGAAGTTGAGAAGTTGAGGCATTCTGCAGATTCTCCATCATGGAAGCTGGTTGATCAATTATAGCATGAGTTTGGGAATGAATCTAGGAACTTAAGGCTTGGAATTGCTGCAAGTGGAATTAACTCGCACAAGCATATGAGTAGCAAATACAATTGTTGGCCAGCATTAATAGTTACATATAATATTCTCCCGTGGATGTGTATGAAACGAAAGTTTATAATGTTGACTCTTTTAATTTCTAGACCACACCAACTAGGTGAATACATTGATGTTTATTTGCAGCCATTGGTTGATGATTTGAAGAAGTTGAGGGTTGAAGGCGTTGACACTTGGGATACGTAAAAGAAACAACACTACACAATGAAAACAGTATTATTGTGGACTATAAATGATTTTTCAGCATATGGTGACTTGTTTGGTCATGCCATCAAATGTTAATTTGCTTGTCTGATTTGTAGTGAAGACACTAGTGCCCAAAGTTTGAAACATGGGATGAAAATGAGTTATTGTGGACATAGAAGATTCTTTTGTACTCATCATCCATTTCGGAAGCAAAAGAAGGCTTTTAACGGTGTGCAAGAGTTTCGTGCAACTTCTTTATCTATGACAAGAGAACAAATCCTTAAGAAACTTGATGCTATGACATTTGATCATGGAAATAAACGTAAATGAACCGTTGCTGATAAATGTGCTTGGAAAAAAAATTCATATTCTTTGAGCTTGAATATTGGAAATCATTATATGTAAAACATAATCTAGATGTCATGCACATTGAGAAAAATGTATGTAAGAGTATTGTTGGAACTTTACTTAACATTCCTGGAAAGACAAAGGATGGACTTAATGCTCGATTGGATTTGGGATAATTGGGTTTGAAAAAAGATTTAGCACCTATGGTGGAAGAGAAAATGACTTATCTTCCACTTGCTTGCTACACTTTGTCTAAATAAGAGAAAATGAAATTTTGCAAGTGTTTGGTTAATTTAAAAGTTCGGGATGGTTATTTATCGAATTTTAGAAATATTGTTTCGATGAAAGATTTAAGATTGAATGGTATGCAATCGCACGATTGTTATACATTGATGCAACAATTGCTTCCTGTTGCAATAAGATCACTATAATTATTTTATTAAGGGTACAAAACTTACTTTGACCAAATTTAGCATGTTGGCATGTTGCAAAGAGCATATAAATATCCCGAGGTCAGATAATTGTAACAAAATTAGAAAACCAAAGTGGTTCCAAAATGAGCAAAATCGGACCTTTATCAAATGGTTTAGAGATCAAGTAAGTTGTTCTCTCTATCTCTATATATATGCTTGGTTGTATATAAACATGAATAATATTTTGACTTTCAGAATCTTGGAAAAAACAAAGTGTATGAAACTTTGATGTGGATAGCATTGGGACCACAATTTGATGATATCATACTCAGGATTCAATATTAATAGGTTTTGGTTTTATACTATCGAATGAGATAATAAGCGTGTTACCCCAAATAGTGGAGTAAGTTTGGTTGCAAAGACAATGCAATATACAAGTGAGAAGGATGATAATCCAGTTATTCGTAATTTTGCATTCTATGGTACTTTAATTGAAATCTTGGATGTTGATTACATCAAGTTCTGAATTTCAGTGTTCAAATGTGATTGGGTAGACAACAAAAATGGTGTAAAAATTGATGAATTGGGCTTCACTTATGTCAACTTACAAAAACTTGGCAACAAATTTGATCCATTTATTTTTGCTTCACAAGCAAGACAAGGATTTTATGTTGATGATCTTAGCAACTCACAGTGGTCTGTCGTTTTAAGTCCCCCTCATTACAAGGACATGAGAGATAACTCCATCAGAAGAGATTCATTTCTAGATGGTGCTATGGTTCACTCTCCATTTGCTTTAAGCTTGCCAAATGATCATATTGAAGTTGATGAAGATTATGAGGAAGTTTGTGTTCGTAGTGATTGTAGAGGAACATGGATAAAAAAATAGGACAAATAAATAATTTGTATTGTACATTTAAGAGTTATAAAATCTATTTATGTTATATTGTGCTTTTTATGAAAATTTAAGTTAAATTGTGATTAATAAAGCACATATGTTATATATGTATAGTGATTAATCAAATCTATTTAGGAGTTATTTTGATTAATAAAATGTGAAAATGTTAAATTGTGATTAATAAAATCTACACAATTATTACAATCAATATTAGGTTATATTGTGATTTTTTTGACAATTTAAGTTAAATACTATATTAATTTATTTAAATTGTGAAAATGTTATATAGTGATTAATATCAAATCTATTAGATTTACATTGTGTATTAATGAAATCTATTTAAATTATATTGTGATTAATTAATTACATAATATTCCTATAATGAACCCGATAGTCATAATGACGCAGACAGCCCCGTGAAGAAGTCAAAAAAGACTAGAGGACCATCCGTGTTAAGTAGAATACGGAAAAAGAAAACAAAGGGCGAAGGTGAAGAAATAGTTCATATTGAGTTTGGAGTTGGAGTCAATCGCGCTAAAGTAGATCTAGCCAACTTTGAGGGTATCCAAACTCGAAATATAATTCCTATTAGTTATAGGAATTGGAGTCTTGTGTCGTATGAATTGAAATAGCTTATGTGGGAGACAATATTTGTAAGTTTTTTAGTTTTTCTATATTAAATATCAAAGTGTACTCTAACTTACTATGTATATCTAACTATTTTTTTTTTTTTTTTTTTTTTTTTTTTTTTTTTTTTTTTTTCATGTGCAGCAATATTATAAAAAAGATAAATCTCTGAAAAAAAAAAAAGACGTTGAAAGATTGCTCAAAAAAATGGAGGAAGTTCAAGAATAGTTTATATACACATCATGTTCGTCCATATATTGAATTGGGGCAAATAAATGTTTTAGATTATCCTCCAAATGGCTATACTTCCATCACACAATAAGCATGAGATAAGTTTGTCGCACAACAAATGACTCCGGAGTGGGAGATAATTACTTTATCTATATACTTATTTAATTCTATTTGACAATTATTTTTTTTATAATTACTTAAGATGACAACTTTTTATTTTTATTATATATATATATATATGTATGCAGATTCTTCATAAAAAGCGGTTTGAATTGAGAAAAATAAATAAATATAAATATACTTTATCTTGTAAATGATATGCTCGGTTGTAGTATGAAGAAGTATATTAATTTATTTAATTATATAAAAGATTAATATTACATAATTAATATATTATTATATTATTGGCTTTTGGTGCTATGTTGTGATTAATACATTTGGTTAAAATGTTAGAAACTGAGGATCGGAAACAGCGAATCGGTGCTACGGGAGGTGTTATGGAAGAAGGGCCGTTTGGACAAGGCCGAAAAATACAAATCTGAAGAAGCCTACTGCAGTTGGAGAAAAAATTGTATGAAATTTTTTCAATATTATAAATCTTAAATTTGGTTGTGCTAATATAACATTAATAATTCTAGGACGAGCTGTTAGACCAGCATGCTCGAGAAGAGTTTGATGCATCATTGAGCACACTCAATGATATATTGACAGCTGCATTGGTGACTTCACAGCACAGATGTCGAGTTAGGGCAGCGAGTCATAATGTGACTCCAACTGAGTATTGACACATCCTGAGACTGAGTTTAGAATAGAAGGGAAAAAACATGTCAATAAAGAAAAAATAAACAAGATGAAAAGAGAATTCGCTACAAAAGAACAATAGATGACCCAAAAAAATCTGTAGATGGCTACACTGACTCAGACTGTTATGGAGTTGAAGGAGAACTTGCATGTGATTAGTTCACAGATGGTAGGCATGAGGCCAAACTTTAGAGCCAATTCATTTCCAGAGATGGTGTCATATTAGTTTGTTAACAACATTTGGGCGACTTTTCCTGATGCAGAGGTACATGTCAGAACACATTCACCAGTACACGCACTTGCTGATAATCCTATCGCACCATCTCTTACTGCACCCCCACCTATGACAGATCTAGAGGTATATAATTAAGACTTTTTTTTAATTATTTTATTTTATTAAGTCACATAATTTTATATTTTTCTAATGTTTGTTTTTTTTTTCTTATATGGTTTAGGGTCTAGATTGCATGCTTGCTATGGGCACACCTAATAATATAGTAGCAAAATGAAGGATGTTTCCTACAACCGATCCTCAAGCGGCTATGAGAATGTTCATGTTAATGTGCATGTGGTGATTGATCCTTTAGCACATCTATCGATCCATTCTTATGCCATAGCTTCAATAAGAGAAGCCCTAAGTTTGTATTGTGTGTGGCCAAAATCTTTGGTCATTTTACCAGGAGACGAGGAGACGAGACACAGGATGCAATAAATGTTTTACTAATTCATTTTTAATGCAATAAATGTTATATAAATGTTTAATTTTTTATTAGTAGTCACTAGATGCTTGGCGTTGTCAATCAATTTGAAGGATTTTTTTGGTTTTTTGACTCTATTAAATCAAGTGTCCGTGCGAATTTTAAATAAATGATTAATAGGTAATTTATTTTAATTATTTTTTTACATTTATTAATTATATTAAATGTTTTTAACTATTTTCATTTATGTTATATGAAAAAGAGCTTTTGTAATGTGGAATGGACCGAAAACTAGAAAATCTAAGAAGAGCAGTTTTGTTTGGCCAAGCATAAAGGTAATAAAAGTCAAAATACTACATTTTACTATTTTTTTAATTTAATAATTTTATTCATATGCATTTGAATTTTTTGTTCAAATTCGACTGTAGACTCCTTTGCAACCGAGTGAGACTAAAAGTGCATACTATATATGCATCATGATAAGATAAATTTTATATATGAACGAAGATTTTACCTCACCAAAGTCCTTTAATAACTTGGTAAGCTTAATGAAATATTATTTGTCTTATATATTTTTATAGTTATAATGTCTTATGTTAAATATATTTAATGTCTAAAATATGATATTTTTCTTAAACAGTTCTATAATACCGTTTGGGTGCAAGGTTATCTAGACGAATTCAGAGATGAATGTCCTACATATTTAATCGATGGAATTTCTAATCTAAAAAAATTATTATTCAATGTCGATTAAATATTATGTAAATTAAATGTTATGATTATACTATTTTATTTAATATATATTACATGTAGTTTTTTTAATTTATAAATTTTTATCCAATTCATCAATTAAATTGTTTAGAAAATATATTTATTTGAAACCCTTAAATATAATTTAGAAAAACGAAAAAAAAGCAAAAAAAAAATATTAAAAAATATTAAAAAAAAATGTTATAGATGACGGGAAGAGACGACACACATTGTGCATCGTCTTTGATGATATAGACGACGCACAATGTGTGTCGTTTTTGATGTGCAACGAAGTAGTTTGTCTGTCGTTTGCCAACCAACCACGACATACATTTTGCCACGTTAGACTCAAACACGACACGTTTTGTCTGTCGTTTATGTGTGAATTAGCCACGTGGACCGGAAGTATTGTGGATAAAAGAACGACGCTAAAAAACCGTCGTAATTGCTACTAAAGACGACGGTGTTTGCTCGTTGTTGTGGCTTGAGACTTTTGACAATGATACTTAAAACGACGATTTTAAGCCATTCTCAAAAACTTTCCAAACGACGTTTTATGTGCGTCATAGAAATGAATTTTTTTTTTCGTGTATATACGAATCTTTTAAGTTTGCTTGTATTTTGGAAGGAAGAAAAAGAACCCAGGAAAATTCTAAAGAAAGGTTTAGAAGAAAAAAATAAAAAATAAATAAAAAAATAAAAGAAGAAGAAGAGGATTTAATCCACGAAATGGTTTGAAATGAAAATGGACCCCACAAAGTGCATCAAAGTAAGAGTTATTTTAATTTTTTCCTGAACAGAACAATCAAAAGAGTTATCCTTGTCCTTTTCAGTCACCTTTTTCGACGACCTTCTCCTTCTATATGTATGTAATATTTTGGTTTTATCTTAGCAGCTATTAGAATTTTTAGCTACCAGAATAAAATGCTAGAATTAGGATAGAATGATCGAAAAGTGATTTTTTTTTTTTTGGTGAAAGTGATCAAAAAGATGATTGATTCTATTATTTTCAATTTTTCATATGTCTCCCAGAACCTAATGAAATGGGTCAGCCTACAGTACAATTTGTTATTATGGTTAGACTGGTTGAACTATGCTTATATGTTGACAAATGGCATCACAAGAGTAAAGCTCCTTATGTAACCAAATATAACCGGTAGTAATATTACAACATTTTAGGATTACATTACTCCATTGATAGACAAGTTACCTCACGTTTGAACAATGTTATCCCCTTTTGATAATGTTACAATATTTGTGGACCAAATTACTTGATTTATGGACAAGTTACATGTTCTTTCAACGATATTACCTCATTTCGGAATTATTACACCATTTATGGATAATGTTACTTTATTTGCAGATTAATTTACATTTTTATAGACAATATTACATCGTTTTGGATAGCATGTTGCAAATTGCCTTACTTTGTTCATGGATTATTTTATAATGGTGCTACCTTCTTTATGGACCATGTCACCTCACTTGTGGATCGTATTACATCATTTTGGTAATGTTACAATATTTATGGAAAAAATTACTTTGTTTATGGACAATTTACAGATTCTTTGAATAATGTTATCTCATTTCGGTATTGTTACTCCATTTATGGACCATATTACATAATGTTCAGACCTATTTATAAACAACATTATCTCGTTTTGGATAGCATGTTGCAAATGGTGTTACTTTGTTTATGGATTATTTTATAATGGTGTTACCTGCTTTATGGACCATGTCACCTCACTTGTGGATCGTATTACATAATTTTGGTAATGTTACAATATTTTTGGACCAATTTACTTTATTTATAGTCAAGTTATAGGTTCTTTGAACAATATTACCACCTTTTGGTTTGTTACACCATTTATGGATGATGTTACTTTATTTGCAGATTATTTTACTTTTTTATGGACAATATTACCTCGTTTTGGATAGCATGTTGCAAATCGCGTTACTTTGTTTATGGATCATTTTTATAGTGGTGTTACCTGCTTTATGGACCATGTCACCTCACTTGTGGATAATATCACATCATTTTGGGAATGATACAATATTTATGGACCAAATTACTTTATTTATGGAAAACATACAGGTTCTTTGAACAATATTACCTTCTTTCGGTATTATTACTCCATTTATGGACTATATTACATAATTTGCAGATTATGTTACCTATTTATGGAAAACATTACCTCGTTTTGGTTAGCATGTTGCAAATCTTGTTACTTTGTATGGACCATGTCACCTTACTTGTGGATCGTATTACATCATTTTGGTAATGTTATAATATTTATGGACACAATTACTTTATTTATGGACATGTTACAGGTTATTTGAGCAATATTACATTTTTTCGGTATTGTTACACTGTTTATGGATGATGTTACTTTATTTGCAGATTATTTTACTTTTTTATGGACAATATTACCTCGTTTTGGATAGCATGTTGCAAATCACGTTACTTTGTTTATGAATCATTTTATAATGGTGTTACCTGCTTTATGGACCATGTCACCTCACTTGTGGATAATATTACATCATTTTGGTAATGTTACAATATTTATGGACCAAATTACTTTATGTCTGGAAAAATTACAGGTTATTTCAACAATATTACCTCCTTTCGGTATTGATACTCCGTTTATGGACCATATTACATAATTTGCAGATTTTGTTACCTATTTATGGACAATATTACCTCTTTTTGGATATTACGAAATAATAATGGTGTTACCTGCTTTATGAATTAACCACATTGACAAAGTAGAAATTATCCACCCAGCTCAAAGTAAAAGAAAATTATCCACTTACCAAACCCCAATATAAATAGTATATTTAAATGACCTTTTAAATGTTATATATTTAAAGTTATAATATTTTAAACATTTTAAACATTTTTTTTGTACTTGGTAGTAAATAATGCTTAATATGCCAACAACCACATATCATTAATGATGCTAGATATGAATATTCACCAACCAATTAACTTCAATCTTCTCTTGATGCTAAAGTCATTTCCAGGAGCCTTCCAACAGCTCCAACATTGCATCTCGGAAGCAAGTCTACCCAAGGTTCAATGCTCTCTTCTTATCCATTTTTGTTTAGTTTCTTCAACTAGGAACATATTTTGAAGAAGTTAAGAATTGATATTAGTACATGAATTTTACTTATTGTATTAGGGAATACTCATACATATAAACTTACTCACATATTTTTAATATGAAGAGCTCAAAAAATGCTTGGCAATATATATATATATATATATATATATATATAGATGTTACTCCATCTCTCTTTCATTTGTTGTTTTGCAATTTTTTGTTTACTTCATTTTATATAGTTTCCTATTTCTAATTAATATGTTACTCCCTCTTTTTCTTTTTTTTTCTAGCTCCGTACAAAATTATAGTTTCTTTATTACAAGTTTTGCTTATTGCATTAGACAATATTCATGGATCAATATATACATCTTTGAATATTTTTACAGTCATAGTAAATTAGCAATATTCCTAAATAATTGAACTTTAAAAGTTTTTCATAGAAGTGATTTTTTTCTCTATGTAAATGTTTAGTAAAAAGTTAACACAAACCCATAAAAACCAATGATTTAGTATTACCATATTACAATATATGTTTTCTTTCATATAAATGGTTTTTATTTTATTTTTAGGGTTTAGATGTTTAGTATAATATATCCCTGTGTTAGAAAATATTATTTAGTATGAGTTATTGATTATATGTTTATGGTGTCTAATTGTAGTTATTGTAGTAAATGCTGTAAAATGCAGGAGATGCATTGTAAGTCTTTTGGAATTACGAGCATCGATCTAAATATTGATCAATGCACTGAAGATGAGTCGGTCTTCATAGATAACAAAGAATCAACTTCTGAATTCAGAAATGGAAAAAAATATTCTTATTTGACTGATGCAGACATGCTTGGGCAGGAATTTGAGTCCCTTGAAGATGCAAATGAATTTTATGCCACATATTCAAAGATAATTGGATTTGGTGTCAGAAAAAATCAACTTAAGAGAGATAAAAATGGATATATCAGAAAGCGTACATGGGTATGTGATAAGGAAGGCTATCGAAGAGATGAGTGGTTGCACAGAACCAATAGACAAAAGCAACCGAGGCCATTAACAAGGGAAATGTGTGGTGCTGCATTTTGTGTAACTAAGAACAAAATGGATGGCAAATGGGTTGTAACTAGATTTGTGTCAGACCATTCACATGAATTGCTTGTCAGCCTTGAGGTACCCTTTATCCGATCTAATCGATGTGTGCAGAGAACAAATTTGGAACAAGCTAAAGGAATGCACAACGTAGGCATTGGAACAAGTAAAATCATGGATTACATGGTGGACCAAGCTGGAGGATACGACAAAGTTGGCTTCACAAGGAAAGACTTGCAAAATACACTTATGGCTAAACGCAAATGTGATATCATGGATACAGATTCAGAAATAGTAATTGAATACCTGAGGACAAAAGTAGAGATGGATCCTGAACTATTTTGCAGGTACACAATTAACTCAAATAATAGACTTGAAAACATATTTTGGGCCGACTCAACAAGTCGTTTTGACTACTCTTGTTTTGGTGATGTCTTGGCTTTTGATGCAACGTACAAAACAATGCATATGGAAAGCCATTAGTGATACTAGTCGGTGTAAACAATCATCATCGGACAACCATTTTTGGTATGGCATTATTGGTTGATGAAACAGTGGATACATATACATGGGTATTGAAGACGTTTTTGCTTGCAATGAACAATAAGCATCCTCATTCCGTTTTCACCGATGGAGATAAAGCAATGCGAAAAGCTATTACGAATGTGTTTCCTAATTCATACCATCGGTTGTGCACATGGCATCTTGAAAGAAACACTCAATCAAACTTACACGATGTAGAAGTGGTCAGGGCATTTTCAGACTGTATGCTTGGTGAATATACTCCATAATAGTTTGAGCATCGTTGGTTACGCATGCTAGACAAGTTTAGTTTGCACAATAAAGAATGGTTGACAATGATGCACAAGACACGCAAAATTTGGGTTGAAGCATTCATGAAATGTCAATTTTTTGCCGGGATGCGAAGCACTCAACGATATGAGAGTATGAACGCTTACTTAAATAGATATATGCAGTCCTGACAAAAGTTATATGAGTTTATGATAAGTATTGATAGGGCTATTTCAAGGATGTGAAACCAGGAAGTGAATGATGATGTTAAAAGTAAAAGTTCGACTCTAGTAGCTATTAGTCACCTTCATTAGTTTGAGAAACATGCTGCACAAGTGTACAGAAGGTGAATATATAAAAAAATTCTCATCCAGATTAAGGAACATGCAGTTCTTTTCACAACTAATTGCATAGAGTATGGAGGTATGGGTGTATACACGTTGACAAAGCGTATGCATCCAGAATTAACTTGGAATGTTGTGTACTATTACAATCAACCACACATACAATGCTCATGTAATATTTTCGACAGCATCGGAATTCCTTGCAGTCATTTATTTTATATAATGAAAGTAGAGAACATTGGAGAGATTCCCGATTAATTGGTTCTGAACTGTTGGTGAAAAGATGCAAAGAAAGGTAGGGTTCAACGTCCTGGTGTACACAAATTTTCTGATGAAGTTGCAACATCTCTTTGATATGGCTCATTGAGTGTGGACTGTAAGAAACTGTGTTTATTTGCATCCAAGACAGATGATGGATTCAAAGAGGCAAAAATAGAAGTGGCCCGACTAACTAGTCGTATGGAAGAATACAAAAACATGTATGAAGAAACAAAACTCTGCATGGGAGACATAACAGGGAAGAAGAATCATAGTATAAAGGATCCATTGGTTGTGAAAAACAAAGTTGGATATGCAGGGGAAACAAGTAAGGCGGCAAAAGAACGGTGCTGCAGTAAGTGCAAAATGGTTGGGCACACAAAGCACACATGCAATACAAAACGCGGCAATGACAATATTGGTACATCATTGCAGCCTGACTCATATAGTAAATGGTGGTGGGATGGACAAAGGTATGTATAAAATTTTACCCTTGATGACTAAGGTTGAAAATAATTGTAACATAGAGTATATATATGTTGGTTTCCATTGTGATATACATAAAAAGGTTTCATTTTTGTTTATTTTACTTATTTCTAATGTTATTTACGATTGTGTCTTATTTAGAAGTTCTACAAGTGCAAGAAAAAATTCAGTCATTTATTAGTGTTTAAGAAAAACTTTGTTCCCGGCAAGATTCTGGTTTCAACTTATATTTCATCAGTTTGGCACAATTGATGTTAACCCCTTTTAGCTCTTGCAATTCATGAAAATAAATAAGAATCTTGCCGGAAAAAAAAAATATGTTATGACTTCTTTATTATTCTAACTGCTTTCAGTATTATCTTCATAATGTAATGCTTAAATTCCTGTTTGCTATTCTTTGTATTGAGGATGTTCATTGGCTCTGTGAAAATGCTTCTGTTATGATGATGTTTAGTTTCCTTGTCTTTTCATGTAGAATTCTAAAGTCTACTTAATATTGTCATTGCAGCTCCAAGATTTGAAGAGTGAAATGAGAGACAGTTTTTGGAAACCTTAAAAATGTCCAAAGCCTTTAAAGGCCAATCACAATTCCTATATATTTGTCTAAGTGTTTGTGTGCTGGAAATTATATTGTAAGAAGTTAGTAGTTTGTTGGAATTGTTTTGAGGAAGTTATTTGAATGTATCTTCCTTTCTACTTATGTCTCTCTCATGCATTATTCTTTTTCTCTTGCACTATCTTTTATGCTTGTTATATATATTATTTTGGGTATATTATACAAACATCTCTCTAGTTAGCTTTTTTGTGCACAAAACAAATGAATGTTCTGTGAGTGCACATTTTCTTCTGGTATTAATTCGTTGCATCAACTAGTCCTCTACTAAGTCATTCACAAAACTAAGGTTTGATTTTTATTAGTTACACTGGAAAATCATATGTCTGCCAAGATGTGGGAAAGAGATGAAAATGTGGCCAACGATAATGTCAAGGTAGGCAATAACGTGACAACCAGTCCTCTACTAAGTCATTCATAAAGCGCATCTATTTGCTGTTCTCCAGTACTAAAAAATGAAAGTAACAATTATAAATCCACACTAATCAGATATGTTACTAGCAACTTAAAGGGAATTATACTACCTAATTTAAACTTAACAGACCAATAACAGTGTCAGGCCTTGAAAACCTGTAGAAAGCATCCAAGCCATCAGTTTGAAATAAAACCCAACATAATCCATTTCCCACCACAGTCAAGTCTCCAATGGCATTCTCTTTTGTAATATATGACCCATCAGTTTGAACTGAACTAATGATCCGTTTGACTCGATCGGCATTCTCAAAACCAAAAGTATATTCAAAATGCCTGGACCTAATCATGTTTCCTCCCCCATCATAACTTTTGTCTTCTTCTTCCTCCTCCTTTCGGTTTCATCATCTACAGAACAGCTGTCATAGTCAAACACACAACCCAAAAGAAAAATGTTCTCTATGAATAATATTCAGACATGCACATTAGATGTTTAACAGGAAACAACATATGTTTTTATACTCTCATACTATGTTTATCAATGGTAATATAATTAATGTTGTATGAAGACATATAATTGTATTATTTTGGGGCCATTCATGTTAATCATGAACTGTTACTCTTTTATTTGAACAAGTATCTTTATTTATCTCTCTCTCTCTTTGGAACTTATATTTCTAATTAAAATGATAATGAGTGAACAACAAAAAGGTTAAAATAACAAAAAAGATATTGTTTTGCTATAACTACTTCAAAATGATAGCTAGTGCCAAAAACTCACCTTCAGGAGCATATGCTGAAATCAATTGCCCCAAACTAACTGGAAGATGTTCCTACTAGCAACTCCATTGACAGCATTTTTGTTTTGCTTCCTAAGCATGTCTTCGTGTGCAGCAATATCACCATCCTAGTCAGATACAAATAGTTCAAACCCTTGAACCAAAAATAAACTAAAAGTTTATCAAAGAAAAAGCTTTATGACATCTGATTATCGTTTCTTGACAACAAACTATACATGGAAGAAGAATAAATGCAGATCACTCAAAGAAGAAGAATACTACTTACATCATGCAATCAATCATTTCCTAGTGGAAGAGTCTTGCTGGTTGGAGAAAGAAACTTTGTCTGCCACCCCATAATCGCCCTTATTTCCTTTCAGTATCTTTGGAACATAAAAACATAACTAAAACTATGTCTAAAGCCTACTAGTACACTCAACACAACATTAAGAAATGGTGTCTCCTGGGGTATCTACTAATAGACAAAAATATAACAGTTCCTTAACGAACATAACTTTACCATCTACAAAAAAAGTCTACCTGGACTTATGCGCATTTATCAGGCATATCAAAAAAGCTAAAAGGACAATATTATCAAAAGCATTTCATTTACAATCATAAAAGGGTCAAATGGATATGGTTTATATATTCTTCTTCCCTTTTTTGGATGGTCCACCCCTGGTTTTTTTGACGTACGTGTGCAAGACATTGGTAGCAATGACTTCATGATGTTTTGCAGCCGCATGCATTAAAACGTAATAATTCTGATTATTACTTTCAGTCACTAGCTCCAATGCAATATTCCACCTTTCTGCAGCCGAATCAACCTAAACAACAAAAGAAAGTCAATGGAATAAAGTAATTCAATCTCAAATTAACTAATGAAATAAACAGCTTACATGTTCATTTGGTTCGTTAATCAAGCAAGACTCTTTCATAAACTTGATGACATATACTCCACAATCATGCCCGTTATCTTGTTCCCGAATACATGTTGCTATCCGCAGCTGTAAACTTCCAAAAAAACTTTTTTGTTGGAAAATTTTACTACATTCATTCATCAAGACTATGTCTAAAGCCTCCAACTGTCATTCAATGTAACGTCACACTCTCTCTCCAACCAACCAATATTGTCTCCAATTTAGCCCATGCACTTCAGACGGTATGAAGTTTTTGGTCAGACTTCCTAGGGGGTCACCAACAGGAATGCTCCCACTGGAGCACGCTTAACCCCAGAATTCTTCCAATCCTGAAGTCAAACGCTCTGAAAAGGCTTTGGTTATTAAGAGAGTGCTCACTTTACATTTGAACCATTACCACATGACCCCTTTCCACACCCGGGAGATGTGGGATTTGACACCGATCTCTGCCAATAAGGTAGCCTGCCAGTGCCTCGCACCTGCCCACACTTACTCTGGCTCTAGATCCTGGTCGTCACATTTAAATCCAAAAATGGCATCTAATTAAAAGGGCAAAAAATTTATAATTTGAAGAGGTATGTGTATATAAAAAATGGTATAACTTACGATAGTCTTTGTACATCTTTGACGAGCTACGTTTGTCTTGGCACTTGGGAGAGAATCCTAGATCTTGGCAGCTTTATCTTTTACCAACACGATCAATAAAAACCAATGATCAACCGTGTCATGGATGGGAAGGAATATCTGTATATCATAATGACCAAAGTTACTCAATATATATGTTGTCCATCATAGTATTGTTGTTGCAAAATAATAAATATGCCAAAAGTACTGACATACCTTTTCACAAAGCGCCACCGGCCCCATGAAACGTTTTTTCATGTTCCATTTTCTTGCAAATTTAGCAACAGCCGGTTTACTACTCAGTGCTTCTTCCTAACAGTGTGAAAGAGATGGTTTCAGCTTTAACATAAGACATTTAATGTCAAAATATCAAAATGCTAATTAATTAAGGTTTCAAATTTTCATACTTGAAAATGGGGTGGTAAATACCACTTCTAAGGCTTGTCTCCATTCACCTTTTTTTCGGTATAAGGTTTCAAATTTTCATACTTGAAAATGCGCAAATGACCTTCACAAACCATAAAATAAGTGACTCAACAATATTGCTAACTAAATATTGAACATACGAAAGATTATGATTAAAAAGTTCCTTCGCTAAGAATTAACTTACTTCCCTATTTATCCATTTTTGCGGAGCCAACTACCACAAATCCCAATGAGTATAATGAAACATCTCGGTCTTAATGAGCATCTCACTAGTAAAACGACAAAAACAAAAAATAAACAACAACCATTACAATTTAATATAAATAAAAGACACATATCATAATAGACAAAAGGCATTACAAATTAAACATATCATTTATCAAGATTAGGATAAACATATACTGCAATAGTTTAAAATCTCCATCGGGCAAGTCTTTTGGAATTTGAAACGGACCAACACGATCACGATTCATAATAGTCCAAGGTGACCATGCATATCGGGTCTGTTTCCTTTGCATTTCCGTTCGCAACAAAATTGGACTACGTCTGCCCATAGTTCCTTTCTTCTCTCCCTACACAGGAAATAGATAACAAAGGTACATATTATATAGCAAACTTTAAAGTAAACGCATACATAAAAATGTCATACAACCTTGGTTGGTACAATGGCATGGACCAATGCATCAAGTTTTTCCCCGAAAGCAATATTAGCAAATGAAGAGGAATCATTTATGATGACATCAGCGACAACATTTTTCTTTGGTGCTTCATCTTCAGTTGAAACCAACATGGTCATGGGCTGTGTCATAACAGGTATGGCATCGTCATTACTTTGATTTGGTTCTTTCTTGTCAGCTCTTTGTGCACTTGGTGGTGTGATGTTGACGTCATTAGCTCATGGTCTTGATGACACAACATCAAGCACTTTCGAAAGCTGATCAGTCACCTGCACCTAGTAAGTTGCAAAGTCCGCTTTAAGACCTGCAACATCTTGTTTCAACTGCTGAATTTCAGCTTTGAGCTCATAAACATCTCTCTTTTCTGCATATATTTTTGCATCTAGATGCCGAACTTCTGTTGCTTCAAATCTGGTTTCAAACTGCAGTTCCCTTGTTGTAACCTACAAATATGTTATGAACAATATATATCAACATTTAATGACAAACACATTAAAAAAAATAGTCAATTATATACCTTCTCCGATCCAAGACCACCAAATTTTTTTAACTGCAATCTGAATTTTTTTCGTGCTTTGCCTCCCCATGCTTGAATGGGAGCCATTGCACTGTCAACAATCGGTTTGTCCAGCCACACAACATTGAAGTAAAATAGCTGCAGCACATAAATTGCACAAATTTGTTATGCATTTAATAGATATATGAGAGAAGATTGACATTCACGTTACGTAATAAATGAAATACAATTAGTGAGTAAAAATATACCTGCAAGATCAGTACACAACCACTAATGTATGACATTTTGTCAGCCTTGTACCGGCTGACACCCTCAACCATGTTATTGAACGTCCAAGTGGCCCAATCTTTGTTTATAATACCATCAACGTTCATCAAAACATGAAGATAACTAAATGTTACAAACACACTCGAATTGGGATTAAGAATCGTTTCCATCAGAAACAATGTGAAAACCATTTTAAAATCATCATTTACAATACTTGACCTATCAGACAAAATATTTGCTAGGTCAGAAATGCGGATGCCTGGAAGAGCTGAACTAAACTTAATCTTCAGCTCCTCTATGGCCTCCATTTGACCATTAATATCTACTGGACATCCACATCTTTTAACCCAATCAATCTCTCAACGTCCTTCGAACCTATTGTGTACCTCCTACCATGCAATTCTATGGTAGCGGTGCTAGGATCAAACTTATCCACCAGCCATGCCATCAATTTTCTATCTATACCACTAATCTTGCCACATATCAAAGAACCAAACCCAAGACTTTGTATACACTTCTTCTTATCATCAGTAAACAAGTCAACTAAACCCCACAAACGTTCAGGAGAACATCTTGTATTTAAACTCCCTATCTTTGTTGGGGCAATCTGTTGTGCAGCTTCACTAGATGAAGCGAGGGAGACCTTAGTTGGAGGAGGAGAGACTAGTTGAGTAGGCTCAGCAAATTTTGCTTTCTCACCAGCAGACAACTTTTTCCAATTATCTCCTACATACTTCATAACCTGAAATAATCGAAATTGAAAATAATGGATTTGTTGCTCTTCATAGCATGTACCTCAACCAAGTAAAAGTACGAAAGAATTTACCTTTTTATCAATTTTGACAGCTTCTTGCTTAAGTAGTCCTACCTCCCTATTACTGCGAAATATTTAAATTTTAGACATTTGTTAACTAATTCAGATTGCATATTTCAATTTACATGGAGAAAATTATCAAAAACATATAGTTACAGTCAAACTCACTAATAGTTTAGCCATGGCCTTGAATATGGAATTGTAACAACACTGTCATCATTTGTAGCTTTCTTTCTTCCTCTCTTCCTTTTCAACCCAGCATCACCAACTGCTCTGTCTTTTTACCCTTGTCGTTGGGCTCTAACTTTTCTTCCATTGCACCTACAAGATTTATGTCAAGTAACATTATATATGTGCACTTGTGTACGATAATTAAAAGTTTGATGGAAACAAAAATAACTTATAACAAAGGACAATAAAGCATCAGCTTGGACCTCGGTAAAAGGACGATAAGGATCTGGAAAGTAACTTGCAATGATAGCAACAGCTGATTCTCAGTATGCCAACCTCAGTTTTAATTCCTCTGGAATTTTAGTACTATCTTCTTGGCCAGTTACAAAGGTACCATTTTGCTACAAGTAGTTATAAAAAAGAATAAAAAAATAAATGAGAATATGAAACAGTAAGCTTACCTAACATGAAAAATCTGCAATTTTTCCCAACTACGGAGATATAAATCAAGGAAGAAATAGATTATTATGGACAAAATACAATGTCCATAGAAACTTTGGGGAAAGTTAATTGAATAACAAATATTTGGTTCACAATAAAGACTTTTACAATGAAAGTTTAGGAATTTCATAACAAAACAATAATGCAAGATACATCATTTAAAGTAATAAGTTTCACATAATTGGGTACGAATAAAAATTTATGATGCATAATGTAAATCTGGCAGTAACAATCACAATTTTAGTTAACATAATACAAAATAATATTTATAAGATTAATACAGTTTTAGCTCATGCAATAAGAACTTAGTAGTCATCTTTCTACTTAATGAGGCGTGTTTCACTTTTTTAAGTTAGACATCAACCAAGTTAGACATACCAAGACGTTTAATTTAAAAAAATAGATATACTAAAAATATAAATTATTATCAGACCACATTCTATTGCCTTGCATTAGTTCAATAACCAACTATCCAACCCAAATCTGCCTAAATATAATCAAAAAAGACTCTGCCCAATATAATATTCCACTGGATACCCAGTAAATTTCCCAAAAAAAAAAAACCATAAGAATATTGTGAAATTTTCTAATAAATCCAATGATTTATTAACTGAAGTCAAATTATGCCAAGCCATGCTTGTTAAATACATAAAGTGCAATTAACTGAAGTCGAATTATATATAGCATAAGAAGTTAGAGCAGAGTGAAAACAAGCTACTTCAGTTGTTTTCATACTCTGTGCATGGAGCAACTACAAGTTTTTTAACTTGCAGATGCATATCACGCAAAATGTTGCATGATATGTATTTGCAAGTAACATCATATACATATATGATATCTGTACCATAGAAAGACTACTTACATTATATATGTCTGATAAAATTTACAACACAAAACAGAATTTAATAGATAAAAATTCACATATATTTTCGTCAATATTAACAATATAATAACTAGAATCCTTAAGACACCCAAAAAAAAAAAAAAAAAGGAAGAAGAAGAGACGGAAGGTTTCAAAACTCGATAATCATAATTTTCCTGAATGTGGTTAACTAAACTATTGCACTGGTCAAGGCAAGATTAAACCTTGAAAACAGTAACTCAATAAGTTGCATAAAAATATCTTCAAATCCTAATCCTAAAACAGCAAGCGAAACATTTAACTAAATAACTAAGGACTAAAAATTGCAAGCTCTTCTCATGGCCTTGTACACATTTATAAGTAAGAATAAATCAATCAACTTCATAATGATCAATGTATGTGTTACACGAACTCAACATTGGACTACCTAGTACCCATATCAATGTGACACAGCAAAAGTACAGGATTCAGATCTGTGTCAGACTTGGCCTCGTGCATCTCAGACATGTCTATTTCAACTGCTTAAGATATTTAACAAAACCACAGATTGCTCGATAGTTTCTATACCTAAGTAAGTTTAGCATCATTCCCATCAAGGGGAAAGAAAAAAATAGAATCTCAGAAGCTTGACGAGATCCCTAATAACAATATATATATATATATATATATATATTTCAG
>QANX01005665.1:0-59029 GCA_003254975.1 Ochetophila trinervis
TTATAGTTGACTAATTATGCTAGGAAGGTGCATGTTGAGTGCCATGTGATATACAAGAGGGTCCTTGTCGAGTAACTTGTAAGTTTCATAAATGTGTTAAAAAACTATTTTCTTTGAAATATAACAAGCAGATTACTCAGGGTGACATCATTGTATTTCACATAAAAAGAAGGCAAAAAAAAAAAAAAACTGACATTATTACTAACATTAAGGAGCTACAACATTTCTGGGGTTAACAACTTGAGTGTCCTTTAAACTTAATTAAAATAATGATCAAATTGATTTTACTTTTCCATTTCAGTTTTCTACATCTACCATTGCATTTTCATTTTTTCAAAAACTTCCCTTTCAATTTATTTTTTTACAACTTGTTCATTTTAATACAAAATGAGTATCAAAGTCAAAATTGACTTGTAAACATTCAAAATAAATCATAACAGTAAACATTGAAGGCGCCATTTCAAAAAGAAAATTATACCTTGCTTCTTGTTTTTTTTTTTGGGACATAAAATCAATTCTTTCCTTTGATAAGGTAGACAAATATCTTGAGAAGAATGGGCTTTAATGGGCCGGAGCAAAATGGATTAAAGAATGCGCTACTAAGACAAAAGCAAAGTCCTTTTCAATCTTTGAAGCAAAAAAAAAAAGTCCTTTTTCAATCTCTCTCATTCCCATCAAAAATTAAAATTAAAAGACTAGTTGGTGAATTTCTATGGTTTTGCGTTTAGGTTTTTTAATTTAAAAAAATTGTAATTTGAACGTTTATTTTTATAATTTATTTCACATTCAATCCAATTGAGAATTGGAAAAAGGAAAAAAGTGACAGCTCTCTCTCTAAATGCAAACCTTAAACGACAGACTTTTATCTGAAGCAAAGTTTCAAAAACCAAATCCTATCTCAACCCTCCAATTCCGTCTCTTTCCCTTATTTCTCTTCAATCCCGATCTCTCAGCCCTTCAATTCCCTTTCTACATTGCTTGTCTACTCAAACACATACAAGGAAGTGAAATACGTGGGCCTAAAGAATGTGTCCAAAGCAGGGCCCATGTGATCACTAGAGTTGATACAGTAAGCCCATTCAATGGATTTCTCTCTCCATCCCTTGCTGATTAAGTACAAGGAATTTTTGTAAGGACGTGCACCTCACTATACTTTTATCTATCCATGTTCAGTTTTTTATTTTATTTTAGATATTCATGTCTACCGCATCAGTATATCTATTCTCGTGTTGTCCATTTTATTATTTTCTTGTTTAATGCTGTTATCTATTATTTGTATTTATTTATTTTTAGCAAATAATTGCTATTTTTTTCTACGATTTCTGTTCATTTTCTTTATTGTTTTAAACTTTCTATTGATTTTCTCTCAACGTTGTATGTATTTGTTAGGAGTATGCATTGGTTAGGATTCAACCTATTTTGAAAATAACCAATCTGCTTTAATTAGTGATTTTTTTTTTCAATCCGATCCGATCTGATTTATACATTAAATCCAAACCAATTAGTAATTTGATTTGATCGGTTTTGTTAATCGGTTTGGCTTTAACTTTTATTTAATTTTTTTAGACTTTTGAAATTTTAATTTTTGAGCTTTTTTTACTTTGAATATTTGACATTTGAGCTATTTTTAGTACCAAAAATTTGTTGTGGTTAAATTTTGTTTAAAAAATTATGTTTTTTTTCAAAACCTAACACATAAATGATTAAAAAATAACATGATAAATAAACATATTAAACTAAAACAAAACAAAACAAANTCTAACACATAAATAATTAAAAAAATAACGGGACAAATAAACATATTAAACTAAAACAAAACAAAACAAAATTACTACACTAATACAATAATTCAGTAATCAAACTCCAAATTTAAGCTAATATAACAAAGCCTACATACCAATAATATTAAACTAATTGCCATATGTTTTGTGAAAAAAAAAATTGTCGGTTTGGATTGGATTGGATTAGATTAGATCGGTTTTTAACACCCCGAACCTAACCGAACCGAACTTCAGTTTTTGATTTTTCAAAACCGATCCAATCCAATTACACTAAAATAACCGATCCAAACAGGTTAGATTGGATTGGATCGGTTGTTTTAATCGGTTAGTCGGTTTTTTTGCACACCCCTAGTATTTGCAACTTTGAAAAACTATCAGATTAACAACATCATGCATTTTCAAGTTTTGCACTCCATTTTCAATCTTTTTAGAAAAAAAAAATTACAATATCAAACCCAACTCCAACACCTACCAAAGTAAGTTGAATGTTTTGCTAGAAAATATTGCTAAAGTGTATATTAATGCATTTGAATACTATGCGTGTTTTAAATTTAATTGAAATGAAAGAAAATAAGCAAAACCATTAAAACTGAAGTTGAAGATGACTATATTTGTCCCGCCTAAACATTGGACGGTATGTGAAAATGTTGGATGGTGTGTGCATTTTGTTGTTCACACAGTTCTACTTCATTTTACACTGTCCAACGCAAGGGCAATGTGAGGCTAGTCAGGCAGTGTGAAGCATGCCCGTAATCCAACATTTACACACACCATCCAACGTTTCCACACAAAAGCGGTGTCTGCAAAAATTGGGCAGTATGTAATTTCTGAAAAGTTGCTGTAAATATTAAGATGTATTTCGGTGTGTATAGGTTTGATACACACGCGCATGCATGCATTTAGCAAAATTGAATATATATATATATATATTATCAACTCCTTTATTTCTTTTATTATATAATTCATCATAACATGTTCAAATACAAAATACAACCATTTATGAAAGCTACTTAACTGAACATTAATGCTTATTCATCAAAGCTAGGTCGATCTATATATATAGAAATGCGAAAAGGTACTTAATCATGGCTTCCTCTTAAGAAGGAGAAAGATGACCATTTTGTGATCGATAGATTGCAAGTTGAGTGGAGAATCAATGATTTTCTTAGCAAAACGATCGAGAACCTCATCAACTAGCTCATCGCTTCCAAATACCTCCAATTCCACCTTTCACCACCAAAGCTCGCTTTTCCGCCGGAACGGCTTTAGCGTTAAAACCATCCAATATTTTTGCCATGCTTTCTATGCTGAACATTCCATTTCTTTCTATGATTTCATTTGATTCTTTTGGACTTGAATGGTATAACCCTAGATTGAAAGAGTCATGTTGTTCTACGCTTATTACTCCCTGCAATCAATATATAAATATTTTATGTAGCAGCATTGATAAGTGCGGATTCACATTTTCAGATCTGTACGTGTACGTATATAAATATATGTGATGATAATAATTAATCATAATTGGTGGTGAAAAAATAATTTAATTCGGTCAATGTTTTCTAAATCGATTAAGCGCATCCCAAGCAAGAATTTAATTTGATTCTATTATAAAAAACTATCACTTTGTCAAGTAGATATCATTGAATATGTTGATAGACAAAATAAATGTTTCCTTTAAGAGAAAAGAATAAAAAAATTGTGATGAATTAATTTGATATTGAAAGTTCCTTCCAAAACAGCCAAGTACGTAGAAAGAAAATACAAAAAATCATAATTGAAAAAAAAAACAAATGTGTTTCGAAGCTATGACTTTTTGTTGGAGATATCGGTTTAGCTAAATGATATATCATGTGTTAGTATGTCTATCATTTAGTGTTGTGATAAGGTTAGAGTTGGATGTTAGTTATACTTCTATAGCATCAGATATTGTAAAAGAAGTTACACACGGGTTGTCTTCCAAAAGCTGTATATATGTACTATTCCCTCATTAATGGAGTGTGAAGCTTTTACATTATTAGTTGAGTTATTTATTTTCTGTTTTATGGTATCAGAGCCTTCTTCTTAAAAGAAAAAAAAAATTGTCTATTATTCCCTCAGTGACATCGGTTATCACCATTCCTACACTTGAACAAGTTAGTTTACCGAATTATACTTTTCCTTTCAAGCTTGACCATACAAATTATATGATATGGAAATCACAAATATTACTTGCAATAATTGGAGGCAATCTGGAAGACTTTGTGATCGGTAGCATTGTGGAACCTCCAAAATTCATTCATGGTTCATCATCTTCTGGTACTGAGACATCTTGAATGGTTCCTAATTTGAGTTTTGCGCGATGGCGACGAATTGATCAGGCCTTACTTGGGTGGATTCCGTCTTCTATCACACCAGAATTGTAGTCTCAACTTTCGAATAGTCAAACTTCTGCCTAGTTGTGGTATTTGGTGGCTAAACTCTTTGGATCTCAATCAAGAGCCAAAATTATGCAGCTCTGATCCCAGCTGCAATCAACCAGAAAAGGAGCCATGTCCATCAGCACTTATTTTGCAAAAATGTAGGAAATCACATATGGCATGACCATGGCACGTTATTTAGTTAATAATGATGATTTTATCTTACACTTATCTCAAGGGATTCCACTTGAGTATGACCTGGTTGTGGCTTTCATCAATTCTACACCAACATCCATGGCAGTTGAGGATGTTTTGGCTTTACTGCTTAGCCAAGAGATGCGGCTTCAATCTATTACTGCTGAGGTCTCACCTGCTGCCCACATTATATCTCCTTCTGCACATTCTGCTGAGAGGAATAGGAGAATGGATTTCAACAGATTTGAAAACCGGCCAGATTCTGGAAGAACCAACAATAATGGCTAGCGCGGCAGAGGTCGAGGGAGAGGTCGTGGCACACAGCTGTTTTGTCAAATTTACTTTCGATCGGGCCATACTGCTGATTGGTGTTATCAAAGGTTTGACTGAGATTTCAAGCCAAATTCCAATAATAATAATTCTGCTTTTTATTCATCTCCAGATATCAGAGCTAGTCTTGAATGGCTATTAGATAGTGGTGCAACCAATCACATTACAGATGATCAAGGCACTATTCAAAACCGGTCAGAATATCATGGCAATGACAAGCTTTTTGTAGGCAATGGTCAAGGCTTACCTATTGCAAACACAGGTTCTTCTAGCTTTTCAACTCCTTGTGGAAATTTATTTTTACAAAACATTCTTCATGTGCCTGCTGCTATTACAAAAAATCTTCTTAGTATTGCTAGAATTACTTCAGTTAATAATACTGTTGTTGAATTTGATTCTTCCTTTGTGTATGTGAAGGACAAAATTACGAAGAAGCTGTTACTCAAAGGCACTCTTAGTAATGGATTATATCGCATTCATCTGTCTCCAATCCGCAGCACTCATGCGTCCATGTCATCTAGGAATTTCAATTTTCAGTCTTTTAATTCAATAGTTTCTATGCATAAACTGTGGCATTGTCGTCTTGGTCACCTTTCTTTTGATGTCTTAAAAACTATTGCTAGTTAGTGTGACAAAGTCATTGTTTCTAAACACATTGAATTTTTTTGTTCTTCTTGTCTTTTAGGCAAATCACATCGTTTGTTTGCTCCACCATCCACTAATAAAAGTTGAGCACCTTTAGAATTGATTTTTTCAGATGTTTGGGGTCCTGCTCCAGTTTTGTCAATTGATGGCTATAGATATTATGTTGTGTTCATTGATAATTTTTCTCGCTTTTGATGGATTTACCCAATGAAACTAAAATCTGAAGTTACTCAAATTTTTCTTCGTTTTCAAAAAATGGTTGAAAATCTTTTTCACACAAAAATTAAAGTTTTTCAATCAGATTGGGGAGGTGAATTTAGGCCTTTAAAATTTTTTTTTGACACCAATGGCATTATCTTTCAACATCCGTGCCCTCACACTCATAATCAAAATGGTCGAGTCGAATGGAAACATCATCATATTACTGAGACAACTCTGTCTCTCATTTCTTACACCAAATTGCCTCTTTCATTTTGGTGGCATGCTTGCACTACTGCCAAATTTTTAATCAATAGACTTCCTACACAAATTTTGAATAATCAATCACCCTATCAAAAACTGCTCAAAAAATCTTTTGATTATACCTTCTTAAAAAGTTTTGGCAGTGAATGTTATCCTTTTCTCAGGCCCTACAAATCAAATAAATTTTCCAATCACTTGGAAAAATGCATTTTTATTGGGTATAGTTCGAAACACAAAGGCTATCAATGTTTAAGCTTAAATTCAGGCAAAATTTATATTACTCCAAATGTTTTTAATGAACATTCTTATCCCTCTCTTGATCAAGCTATTGCCTCACCCGTTTCTTCTCCCATAAGTGTTCCCATGCCTAACATGTGCTCTTTGCTTAGACAGGATGCTTCTTCCCCAAATCAATTACTAAGAGTACTTGGCGGTGACACATATTCCACAACGTCCAACACACCATCAAGGTTTGATCATAATTCCTCACTTTATAAAACTGCTGATAATGCTAGTAATACTTCTGATTTTTTGTCTCCTCGATAGTCCCCTATTTTTCCTACCTTGATCAACCCAGTTGCATCCCCAAATCTATCATTACCATCCCCATCCACTGCCACCTTACCCACTTTTTCCAATTCCAAAACTACATCCAATACCACCCATTCTATTTCCCTTCCACTTGTCTCCACCCTACCCGGCATTGAGCATGACACACCTGGCCTTGAATTAGCCATTGATCTTCCCTTGAGAGAGAACAAATCCATTCACCTCATGGTCACTCAGTCAAAACAAGGAATCTTCAAAAAAAAATTGTTCCTCACGTCTACTGCCACAGCAGGTCCTGCTGAACCCGTGAATGTCCTTGTTGCCTTGCACTCTCCACCGTGGCTCAAGGTCATGGAAGATGAATTTCATGCCCTAAAACGGAACATCACTTGGACACTTGTTCCTCCCACACCGAACATGAATGTTGTTGGTACTAAATGGGTCTTCAAGTTGAAAAGGAATAGTGATGGTTCTATTCAACGTCACAAAGCACAACTGGTTGCGAAAGGATTTCATCAAAGTCTAGGTATTGATTTTTCCAAGACTTTTAGTCCAGTTATTAAGCCTTCCACTGTTCGCATTGTTTTTTCAATAGCTGTGACTAAAGGCTGGCTGATCCAACAATAGACATCAATAATGCTTTCTTAAATGGCATTTTAAAAGATGACATTTATATGGCACAACCTGAGGGATTCGTTAATACACTTCATCCTAATTATGTCTGCAAGTTGCATAAATCAATATATGGGTTGAAGCAGGCTCATCGGGCTTGGTATGACAGCTTTGTGCCGTGCTTTACTTCTTTGGGGTTTTAAACGATCTCAAATGGATACATCTCTATTTATCTATCATACTCATGAAGGCATACTGTGGATCTTAGACTGTTGATGACATCATTTTCACTGAAAATTCTCCCTTTCTAATCCGGTTGTTTACTCACAAGCTTCATTCTCAATTTTCCTTGAAAGACCTTGGCCCTCTATCATTTTTCCTTGGAATTGAAGCTGTAGGAGATTCCTCTGGATTATATCTGTCTCAGTCCCGGTACATTACTGATCTTTTTCAGAAAACTGGCTTGGAAAATTCAAAATTTACACCGACTCCTGCTACGCGAACCACGCAGCTTGGGTTGACTATTGGTGTTCCATTTAAGGATACTAAACTGTACAGGAGCACAATTGGGGCACTTCAGTATCTCACACTTACATGACCTGAATTGTCTTTTATTGTGAATAAACTGAATCAATTTATGCATCAGCCAACAGATGTCCATTGGATGGCTTGTAAGCAGATTCTTCGATATTTGCAAGGTACCAAATATCTTGGTATAAATTTTTGACCTACCTCATTTTCTTAATTATTTGGCTATACGGATGCTGATTGGGCATCCAGTATTGATGATCATCGGTCGACATGAGGGTATTGTGTATATCTTGGTGAGAATTTAATTTCTTGGTCATTAAGAAAGCAGCAGGTAGTTGCAAGGTCTCGTATTAAATCTGAATATCGTGCACTAGCCAATGGAACTGCTGAAGTTGCTTGGATTCAGTCTTTATTACAAGAGTTGCAAATGAAGCCTGCTAAAGCTCTTGTTTTATAGTGTGATAATATGGGAGCAAGGTCTCTGGCATCTAATCCTGTGTTCCATGCCCGAACTAAACATATTGAAATTGATGTTCATTTTGTTCGTGATAGAGTTGTTCAAAATAAATTAGAAGTTCGATATGTTCCGAGTTCAAATCAGATTGCTGATATTTTTACTAAGGTGTTACCGAGCACTCATATCCAAGCTAAATTTAAGAGTTTCCCCATTTAGCTTGAGGGGGAATGTTGGAGATATCGGTTTAGCTCAATGATATATCATGTGTTAGTATGTTTATCATTTAGTGTTGTGATAAGGTTAGAGTTGGATGTTAGTTATACTTCTATAGCATCAGATATTGTAAAAGAAGTTATACATGGGTTGTCTTCCAAAAGCTGTATATAAGTACTCTTCACTCATTAATGAAGGTTGAAGCTTTTACATTATTATTTGAGTTATTTATTTTCTGTTTTACTTTTTGAATGAGGTGAAAATGACATACCAATAGAATCAATTTCATTTGAATAATAATAATAATAATAATAATAATAATAATAATAATAATAATAGTCAAGTTGTAAAGATCATTGCAATGAGATCAATGTTGAAATGACAAATACTAATTGGACTTTATTATTATATACTGAATTTTTATATTAAAAATTTAATTAGGAAAAGTCAATATGTTTTAGTTAGCCAATTAAATCATCAAATGATATGTAACCGATGACCAATGGTTGACAAATAGCATTTTTCTAATAATAATAGTGTAGGAACTATGAGCTTAATTATTTCTTACCGACTTAGTCATGTCCGTAAGGCAAGATTCCAAAATGAGGAAAGTTCTACCAGTGTGGGTGTCTGCACTGAGATTGACATTAGGAATTGCAGGAACAGAGAGTGTCATTAGACCTCCAACTGCAACATCTTTAGCCCTATCACTCAGAAAAGTGTTCCAGTCTTTCTCATACTGAGCAGCATAGGCCTCCATGACTTCTTTCCAAGCATTTACATAGTGGATTTTTCCTTTGTTAAACGCTGGAGAATTTCGGTCCCTGACCTCTTTTGGAACCTCGGAGAGCCAGTTGAGCGAGTTGGAGGAGTGAACGATATGAATGGATTGCTTTGGAAGTATAGGTTTGTAGAAAGACCCTGGAAGTGAAGCTGCAAAGTATTCTCTGTTCTGAAAGAATAATAAAAGGGAATAGAATTCTATATATTTGATGATGAATTAACGTATATACAATACGTTTATATATACAAGAGATATAAACCCTAAGGAGTTATATATGGAGATAAACTTTACAAGGCAAGATATATACATATAAAAGGAGTCTATCTCCTATCGATATTTACGGTATTTATTTCTCTAACATCCCCCCTCAAACTGGATGGGGTACTACAGACATGCAGTTTGTCCCAAAGAAATTGAAACCGGTTAGTGGACAAAACTTTTGTGAAGATATCAGCAATTTGATAATCAGTGGGAACATATCTAACTTCAAGAATTCCAGTGACCACTTTATCACGTATGAAATGAACATCAACTTCAATATGCTTTGTGCCGGCATGAAACACCGGATTAGCAGCAAGACTCCCAGCACCCATATTATCACACCATAGAATCGGGATGCCGTGTATATTAACTCCCATCTCACACAACAAAGCTTGAATAGAAATTATCTCTGCTGCCCCATTAGCCAAGGCATGGTATTCAGATTCAGTGCTAGAACGAGCAACGACATATTTTTAGAGGACCATGAGATAAAATTGTCACCGAGATAAACACAATACCGACCAGTGGACCGCCGGTCATCAATATCAGATGCCCATTCAGCATCCGTGTAGCAATAGAGGGATGAAAATGTAGGCCAACATGCAAAGTACCTTTGAGGTATCGTAACACTCGCTTGCAGGCGGTCCAATGAGCATCAGTAGGTGCTTACATAAACTGACTCAACCGATTAACAATGAAGCTCAGTTCAGACCTTGTCAGGAGAATATATTGAAGAGCACCGATTGTACTTCTGTAGAGTAAAGGAGTCAATAGTTTAGTACTCGTATATTGGCTGAGCTAAATAGACGTGTTGGCTGGTGTGGGAGAAGTCCGGCAATCTAGCATGTCAGTTTTAGCAAGTAAATCTTTGATGTACTTAGTTTGTGAAAGATAAAGCCCCGAAGATGTATGGTGAGCTTCAATTCCAAGCAAAAAGGAAAGGGACCCGAGATCCTTGAGAGAAAAATGATGGTTAAGACGAGTAATAAAGCTGGTAATATGTGTAGGATTGAAACCTGTAATAATAATGTCATCGACATATACCAAAACCCATAGGACAGCAGCTGAAGTTTTCAAAATAAAGAGAGAGGTGTCCGTAACTGAGCGCTTAAAACCCCATGTGCAGAATGTGGTTTTTAACTTGTCATACCATGCCCGTGGGGCTTGTTTCAGGCCATAAAAGGACTTGTGCAATTGACAAACATGAGTGGGAAACATAGAATCACGAAAACCTTCCAGTTGAGCTATATAAACCAGTTCATATAGTTGACCATTCAAAAAGGCATTGTTGATGTCAACTTGGTTGATTTGCCAATTGTTTGATATAGCAAGAGAGAAGACTAACCGAATGGTGGATGGCTTAATGACCGGACTGAAAGTCTCTTTGAAATCAATGTTAGGATTCTGATGAAAACCTTTAGCAACAAGGCGAGCTTTGAACCGGTTGGTGGAACCATCGACATTTTGTTTTAGTTTAAAAACCCAACGATTACCAACAACATTCATTCACTTGAAAGGAGCAACAAGCGTCCACATCTGATTTTTTGCAAGGGCATGAAGTTCATCCTTCATTGCTTGAGTCCACCGAGAATGAGAAAGTGCCTCTTTGATAGTAGTGGGTTCAATTGTATCTAAAGGATTGTGGGCATGACACGTGAGCACCTTTTTTTTTAATATGCCAGTTTTGGATTGGGTGGTCATAGAATGAGTAGAGAGTGGTTTGGGTAAGGGAAGATCAATATGGAAATTGATTGTGGGTGGAGATAAGGTGTCGGTGTGGGAGGCAGGGGATATTTGGTTTGTTGTCAAAAGAGACGGTAAGGTGGACAGATTTCTTTTGCGTAAGGTGCTGGGTGAGGAACGACTTGGTGTCACGTGAGGAGAAATGTTTGGGGTAGTGGCGGGAGAAGCAAGAGAATTTTGGGAACTGGGTGGAGAAAGAGACGGTGAAAATAGGTGAGGTTGAGTGAGATCCCCATTTTGTTGCCGTATAGAAGAACATTGAGGAGACTCTCTAGGAGAACCTTGAACTAAAGATGGACTGGAACCTGAAATAGGAGAAAGAAAAGAAACCTTTATGAAGGGGACTATACCTGAGAACATTAGGTGTGACATTAATTTTTCCAGTTTTAAAGTTTAAACACTTGTAACCTTTATGAAGGGGACTATACCTGAGAAAAACACAACTTTCATATCGAAAAGAAAATTTTCGCTGATTGTAAGGTCGGATAAAAGGAAAACATTCACACCCAAAACATTTTAAAAGAGAGAAATCAAAGGATTTTTAAACAAAAGTTCTAAAGGAGACATAGTTTGCAAAATTTTGGTTGGCAACCGATTAATTAAAAAAGTGGCAATAGAGCAGGCATCCCACCAATAAGACATAGGCAAACTACTGTGAGCAAGTAAGATCAGTGCAGTTTCAGTAATGTACCTGTGTTTCCGTTCAATTTTGCCATTTTGATTGTGTATAGGGACAAGGGTGTTGAAATTTAATACCAAAATTTGTTAAAATCGATTGCAAAGATCTATATTCACCCCCCAGTCAGATTGAAAAACTTTGATTGTGTGCTGAAAAAGATTTTCAACAATCAATTTAAATTGCAGGAAAACAATTTTAACTTCAGATTTTAATTTTAACGGATAAATCCAAGAAAAAAGAGAAAAATTATCGGTAAAAAGAATATAATACATGCACCCTTCTTTTGACAAAACAGGAGCAGGACCCCAAACATCTGAAAATACTAATTCTAAAGGCTTTGTACTGATAGAAGTAGAAGGAGAAGCAAATAAACGATGAGATTTACCAAGTGGACAAGTAGAACAAAAACGTTGAGCATTATTAATATTGATAATAGGAAATTTATTAGAAAGAATCCACATAATATTTAAAGAAGGATGACCAAGGCGTAAATGCCAAAGATCATTACTAGAGAAACTGGAATTGAAACAACTAAATTTAGAAAGCATAGCAACATTGTTTGAAACTGAAAATAAAGAACTAGGAAACGAAAGCTGATAAAGTCCATCTTTAAGTGGTCCTCGAAGTAGAAGCCTCCTCGTAATGGGATCCTTAACAGAAACAAAATGAGAATCAAAATCAACAATCACATTATTATCAGTAGTCAATTTAGCAATACTCAAGAGATTTTTTTTAATTTGTGGCACATGTAAAATATCATTTAAAAAAAGCTGTTTAGAAGTAGTGTGCAAAATATTAGAACCGGTATTGGCTATAGACAAACCTTGACCGTTGCCAACAACAAATTTCTCCAGTCCACCATATTCAGATTTGTGTTGGAGATGAGACAAATCTGTAGTAACATGGTTAGTAGCACCACTATCCATAAGCCATTCTGGAGTGGCTACAACCTCAGGAGAAGTATAATAGGCAGATGAGTTATTCAAAACAGTATTATGAGGAGAGGAATTATGATTAGGATGAGTGGGTACAAAATCCCTATCAAACCGGTGGTAGCATTGCATCACTGTGTGACCAGGTGTGAAGCATAGTTGACAATAAGGCCAGCCAAAACCACGTCCATGGCCACAGCTCCTGCCACGGAATCCTCCTTCGCCACGATTTGGACTGTAGCCAGAATTATCACCTCCACGGGTATGGCTAAAAGATCGTTGCTGCTGGTTGTAAGAGGAAGGGTGGCGGTGAGCCACATGAGCAGAGGGAATCGGTGCAAGAGAAGCAATAGTTTGCACCTAAATTTCTTGATTAAGGAGGAGGGAAAGAACATTTTCAATTTCCAGAGGAGACCAAGTAGAATTAAGATTTGCGACCACTGCATCATACTCAAAAGGCAAACCTTGAAGTAAATACATAATAAAATCATCTTTGCTTACCATGTAACCTGCCATAGCTAAGCCATCAGAGATCTCTTTCAGTTTGGTATAATAAACCGTGATTGCCATGCCCTCTTTCTTCACGGATTGAGCTGTAGTCAAAGCTGCATCATTCGGGCACGGGATTGACTGCCAAATAGGCGATTCAGGGCATTCCACAGAACAGAGGTAGTCAGATCTGTGACTAAGATTTAAACTTCAGGATCAATAGAGGAACGAATCCAACCAAGGAGAGCTTGATCAAGATGGCGCCAAAGAAGGTAATCAGGATTAATACGTGACAGGACCCGCCCCGGAAATCCCTCCAGATTAACCGGAGAGGCCCTGCCTGAGGAAGATTCCACCAGAACCCTCCGAGGCAGCCGACAGAATCCTCATCCGAAAAGGGGTTTAATAAATAATAAAACAATAAATAGGATGAAAAGTAGATATGCATCGCATCAAAATCAACTAGACATACTTAAATAAATATTTAAACAGCTTAGAAAGTAGGTGGGAATGTCAGAGCCATTAAGTGAGATAAACAAAAATATAAATGATACAAATCTAAGAATAAACAGAATAAAAGGAACAGAGTCTAATACAAGTAAAGGCACTAGCAGAAGTCAAGTGCAGATGCAATATACGGATGCGATACCGATGGTAGCTCACGAAGACCTGCAGCTAGGACCTAGGGAACGAAGTTAAAAACACAAAACGTAAGATATAAAATCTCTGTGAGTGCTCCTAGGTAACTACAAAATACAAGTTCAACAGTTAAAATCCCTTACACTCAAACCTCACATCACTCAGTTGAAAAGTTCTCCGTTTTGAAAATCATTTCGCAAAACCCTTAGTTTTATCCCCAAAATCATTAAATCATAATAAAACGGTTTATGGGGCGAAAACGTAATTTAAAAAGATCATTAAAATCACGAATCAATCACTAAAGCCATAAATATAATCTCAACAAGAAACATTAAATTTATTTATAAAAACATGTTTGTATAAAATGGCAAGTAGAAACATTTGCTAAATCCAAAACAGATCTAAAACCAAATACTATGGGCTCCAACCCATAAATTCAAAATCCACAATCTAAAACCATGAGGCAAAGTCCATGAATACAAAATCATAACTGCAACCATGAATCGAAAATCATATAAATCCAAAATCATATAAATCCAAATCATATAAATCCAAATCATATAAATCCAATCCATATAAATCCAAATCATATAAATCCAAATCATATAAATCAACCCAGTACCACATCACAGTATCGTTGCCGTGTGACCCTCGGCGTCCTGACGGCATCACAGGCAGGGGGAGGGGGGTATACTCATCACAATGAACCAGCGTCCCAAATCCGTCATGGCAAGATCTCATTATCTCTCTCCCGACACGTGTCCGCAGCAGAGGATGGCATAATAATAATAATATAGCCCGCAATAATCCGTACATCTTAGTCATCATACAATACCGCGTGGTACTCTTCAAAATCATGATACATTTCAAAATCATGTCCAAGATCATTGATTATCGGATTTTATAAAATTTCTCAAATTCCTTTACCTTTAAAAGTATCGCAGTAAATTCAACGATTTTCCAAAATTTTCTATTTAGAAATTTTTTTTTTCTTTAAAAAAAAACAATCAAATCTTCAATTATTAGAAAACTTGCTCCAAAACTTTATTAAATTTCACAAAAGCCAAAATCACTTTAAAATCACCAAATTTTTCCACAATATCGTAAAATATCCAAAAACTTCAAAATTCATTAAACAATCAATCAAAACACAATTTCCTATTTATTCCAAATAAATAGGAAATTCATCCAATCATAAAATCAAAGTCATGCGAATATTTAAATCATCGTAAACATATTTAATAATTAAAATGTAAATGCATAAAGAAAATTTAATTCAAAGCATTAATTGATATTCAATCAAATATAGCATATAATCCCCAAAACGATTTGGAAAAATTATTGCACTCATTGATCTGAAGCGTGCTCATGCTGGATCTCCGGTCTAGCCCTCGAACCTGCACGAACACCTAAAAATAAATTACCAAAATAATTCTTTAAATTACCGAAAAACTAACCAAAGGCTCAAAGGAGTCCTCTGAGTCTCCAATTACAAGATTACAACACTAATTTCTAAGATTGCCCAACATTTTCAGTAATTATGAAAATGTCCCAATATTTTCAAAAATTACAAAAATGTCCCAAATCGGCAAAAATTCCCAAAATACATGGATTTTTCCGTTTCAAGTCCGATTTCAACAAACTTTATACCGAAAAAGAAATTGAAGATGCAAGGAGCGAGAATCTACCTTCAATTTCAAGATTTGTCCTCGCCAATGGTCAGAATTGATCCCGGAAGATCGAACCTCAACCGAAATTGGACCAAATTGAAGGTACAGCAAGCTTTCCCACGACCCCCGAAACGCGTTGAGATGGGAGGTAAGCACTCACTCGCCGGAAAGGGAGGCGATCGGCGGCGGCGCGTGGAGGAGGACAGTGGCGGCTGTGGGCGGCGCGTGCGACGCATGGGAGACTCACTGGAGCTCGGGAAGGTGCAGATCTGGTAGCCGGCGCAGTCAGAAGCTCGTGGTGGTGGCTGTGTCGTGCCACTCGCCAGGGATCGGAGTAGATCGGGGTGGAAAGGTGGTTGCAGCGGGTGGTTTTTCTGAGACTTCGCGGCCATTTTCCATCGTGCTCTGGCAGTTTTCCAGGATCAAACTTGGTACCAACGTGTAGATCGTCACACCAGCTTTCCAATGGTACCAAGAACACGTCGTAACTCCTCCAGAACAGTGAGATCTGGCCGGGCAAATGTGGTGTGGCGACAGTGCACGGGCTGCACGATCTCTCGGTTTCGCTGCAATTTCCGGCGATCTAGGCGGTTTCACAGCGAACCACAGGTACGGGGAGGAAGAGGAGGTCGCCGGCTATGATCTATAGGTGATTGTCGACCAGCTCCGGCCAAGACGTGGTGGCTGCCGACGTGGGAAGGTGGGGTGCGGTGAAGGTGGGGGGAAAGATTGGGTGTGGCTGGGAAAAATTCTAGATTCTTAAAGATGAAGACAGTGGAAAAATGGTCATTTCTCACCCATAAATATCAGCCCTTGCCAATTTACCAAAAATCCCTTCACACTAAAACGACCATAACTTCCCGGTCTTAACTCCAAATCAAACGTACTACTAGTCTATGGACTCGTATCGACTATCTCTACACAGCGGTACCAAAGTCAAAGCTGAAACACAAGCACGCAAAAAGTCAACCCTGGGCCCACTTAAAGTCAAACTGGTCAAACTTGAAAATTTTACTATTTCTCTAAAAACGGGATGTTACACGCGCTCAAGACTTGGAGGCATTATTTGTATGGAACCACCTGCCAAATATTCACGGATCACAAAAGCTTGAAGTATCTATTCACTCAGAAGGATTTGAATCTAAGGCAGCGAAGGTGGATGGAGTTGATAAAAGATTATGACTGCACGATCCACTACCACCTGGAAAGGCTAATGTGGTAGTTGATGTTTTGAGTAGGAAATCTACAGGCTCTCTGGCGTATGTGCAATCAGTGCAGCTTTCTTTAATGTTGGAATTAAGGAAGCTAGGTGTTGAGATGACCATTCATCCTTCAGGGTGTCTCTTAGCAAATTTTCAAGTTCGTTCAGTTCTTGTTGACCATGTTTTTGAAGCTCAACTCCGGGATCCACAGTTACTAGAAATCAGAAGAGAGGTTGAGCAAGGTTTGAGGAGCGACTGCTCTGTGAGACGTGACGGAGCTTTAGTGATGGGTACTCGTCTGTGTGTACCTGCAAATGAAGAGCTTAAGAGAGATATTNGAGTAGGAAATCTACAGGCTCTCTGGCGTATGTGCAATCAGTGCAGCTTTCTTTAATGTTGGAATTAAAGAAGCTAGATGTTGAGATGACCATTCATCCTTCAGGGTGTCTCTTAGCAAATTTTCAAGTTCGTCCAGTTCTTGTTGACCATGTTTTTGAAGCTCAACTCCGGGATCCACAGTTACTAGAAATCAGAAGAGAGGTTGAGCAAGGTTTGAGGAGCAACTGCTCTGTGAGACGTGACGGAGCTTTAGTGATGGGTACTCGTCTGTGTGTACCTGCAAATGAAGAGCCTAAGAGAGATATTGTGGATGAAGCTCATAGTTCCGCTTATGCTATGCATCCCGGTAGCACCAAGATGTATCGAACTCTGAAACCACATTATTGGTGGGTTGGAATGAAAAAAGAGATAGCAGAGTATGTCTCTAGATGTTTGATATGTCAGCAAGTAAAGGTTGAAAGACAAAAACCTTCAGGACTGTTACAGCCTTTACCTATTCCTATTTGGAAGTGGGAACACATTACCATGGATTTTGTATTTAAGCTACCGTACATTCCAAAGAAACACGATGGAATTTGGGTAATTGTTGATCGTCTAACCAAGTCTGCACATTTCCTACCTGTTCGTGAGACATTTTCAATTCGAAGTTGGTTGAGCTGTTTGTGAACCATATAGTGAGCTTGCATGGGGTTCCCGTATCTATAGTGTCGGACAGAGACCCAAGGTTCACTTCGAGGTTTTGGAAGAAGTTACAAGAAGCACTTGGTACTCAATTACTTTTTAGTACCGCCTTTCATCCTCAGACAGACAGGCAATTAGAGAGGACGATTCAAACTTTAGAGGACATGTTGAGGTCGTGTGTACTGCAGTTTAAGGAGAATTGGGAATCTCACTTACCCTTGGCCAAGTTTACTTATAATAACAGTTACCACGCTAGCATTGAAATGTCACCATACGAGGCACTGTATGGAAAACAATGTCGGACTCCGTTGTGTTGGGATGAAGTGGGTGAAAGAAAGCTCATCGGATCTGAGTATGTACAGATGACAATTAATAAGGTAAAAGTCATCATAGATCGTCTGAAGATAGCTCAAGACAGGCAAAAGAGCTATGCAGATAGAAGAAGAAAGGATCTCGAGTTTGAGGTCGGAGATTGGGTCTTTTTGAAGCTGTCACCTTGGAAGGGTGTCATACGTTTCGGCAGACGTGGGAAGTTGAGTCCGAGATATATTGGACCGTATGAGATAACTAAGAGAGTGGGCCCAGTTGCTTATGAGCTAGAATTACCGGAGAAACTTTCACGAGTTCATAATGTGTTTCACGTCTCCATGCTTCGTAAATACTTGCCAGACCCTTCTCATGTGCTAGAGCCGCCAACTATCGATCTACGAGAGGATTTTTCTTATGAGAAGCAGCCTATTAGAGTTATGGATGAGAAAGAGAAAGTTTTGCGTAACAAGACAATCCCGATCGTTAAAGTTATTTGGCAGAACCATGGCATGGAAGAGGCAACTTGGGAACCTAAGGAGCTGATGTCGCAGCAGTATCCCTACCTTTTTCAGTGAAGACTGTAAATTTCGTGGACGAAATTCTTGTAAAGAGGGTAGGTTGTAACATCCCGTTTTGCGAAAAATAATAAAATTTCAAGTTTGACCAGTTTGACCTTAAGTGAGCCCAGGGTTGACTTTTTGTGTGGTTGTGTTTTGGCTTTGACTTTTTGGTACAGCTGTGTAGAGCTAGTCGATACGAGTCCGTAAACTAGTAGTACGCTTGATTCGGAGTTAAGACCGGGAAGTTATGGTCATTTTAGTATGAAGAGCTTTTTGGTAAATTGGCAAAGGCTGATATTTATGGGTGAGAAATGACCATTTTACCCCTGTCTTCATCTTTAAAAATCTAGAATTTTTCCCAGCCACACCCAATCTTTAGCCCCCCACCTTCACCGCGCCCCACCTTCCCATGCCAGCAGCCACCACGTCTTGGCCTGAGCTGGCCAACAACCACCCATAGATCGAAGCCAGCGACCTCCTCTTCCTCCCCGTACCGGTGGTTCGCTGTGAAACCGCCTAGATCGTCAGAAATTGCAGCCAAACCGAGAGATCGTGCAACCCGTGCACTGTCTCGACACCACCTTTGCCGGGCCAGATCTCACTGTTCCGGCGGAGTTACGACCTGTTCTTGGTACCATTGGAAAGCTGGTGTGACGATCTACACGTTGGTACCAAGTTTGATCCAGGAAAAACTGCCGGAGCATGGCGGAAAATGGCCGCGAAGTCTCAGAAAAACCATCCGCGACAGCCACCTTTCTACCCCGATCTACTCCGATCGCCGGCGAGTGGCAAGACACAGCCACCACCACGAGCTTCAGACCGAGCCGGCGACTAGATCAGCACCTTCTCGAGCTCCGGCGAGTCTCCCACGCGCCGCCGCCGATCTCCTCCCTTTTCGGCGAGTGAGTGCTCACCTCCCGTCCCAACGAGTGGGCAAGCTTGCCTTACCTTCGATTTGGTCCAATTTCGGTCGGATTCAAAAATGCCCAATTCCGGTTGAGGTTCAATCTTTCTGGATCGATTCCAACCATTGGCAAGGACGAATCTTGAAATTGAAGGTAGATTCTCGTTCATTGCATCTTCAATTTTGTTTCGGTATAAATTTTGTTGAAATCGGACTTGAAACGGAAAAATCCATGAATTTTGGAGATTTTTGCCGATTTGGGACATTTTCATAATTTCTGAAAATATTGGGGCATTTTTGTAATTACTGAAAATGTTGGGCAATCTTAGAAATTAGTGTTGTAATCTTGTAATTGGAGACTCAGAGGACTCCTTTCAGCCTTTGGTTAGTTTTTCGGTAATTTAAAAAATTGTTTTGGTAATTTATTTTTAGGTGTTCGTGCACGTTCGAGGGCTGGACCGGAGATCCAGCAGGAGCATGCGTCAGATCAGTGAGTGCAATTATTTTTCCAAATCGTTTTGGGGGTTATATGCTATATTTGATTGAATTTTAATTAATGGTTTGAATTGAATTTTCTTTATGCATTTACATTTTAATTATTAAATATGTTTATGATGATTTAAATATTCGCATGAGTTTGATTTTATGATTGGATGAATTTTCTATTTATTTGGAATAAATAGGAAAATGTATTTTGATTGATTGTTTAATGAATTTTGAAGTTTTCGGATATTTTACGATATTGTGGAAAAATTTGGTGATTTTAAAGTGATTTGGGCTTTTGGGAAATTTAATAAAGTTTTGGGGCAAGTTTTCTAATAATTGAAGATTTGATTATTTTTAAAAAAATAAATATATAAATATCTAAATAGAAGATTTTAGAAAATCGTTGAATTTACTGCGATACTTTTAAAGGTAAAGGAATTTGAGAAATTTTAGTAAATCCGATGATCGATGATCTCGGAAATGATTTTGAAATGTATCATGATTTTGAGGTGTACCACTCGGTATTGTATGATGACTGAGATGTACGGATTATTGCGCGCTATATTATTATTATGTCATCCTCTGCTGCGGACACGTGTTGGGAGAGAGATGATGAGGATTCTGCCATGACAGATTTGGGACTCTTGTTCGTTGTGATGAGTATACCCCCCTCCCCCCGCCAGTGACGCAGTCAGGATGCTGAGGGTCACACGGCAACGATACTGTGATATGGTACTGGGTTGATTTATATGATTTGGATTTATACGATTTGGATTTATATGGATTGGATTTATACGATTTGGATTTACATGGATTGGATTTATATGATTTTCGATTCACGGTTGCAGTTATGATTTTGTATTCATGGATTTTGCCTTATGGTTTTAGATTGTGGATTTTGAATTTATGGGTTGGAGCCCATGGTATTTGGTTTTAGATCAGTTTTGGATTTAGCAAATGTTTCTACTTGCCATTTTATACAAACATGTTTTACAATTAAATTTAATGTTTCTTGTTAAGATTATATTTATGGCTTTAGCGATTGATTCGTGATTTCAATGATCGTTTTAAATTACGTTTTCGCCCCATAAACCGTTTTATAATGATTTAATGATTTTGGGGATAAAACTAAGGGTTTTGCGAAATGATTTTCAAAACGGAGAACTTTTCAACTGAGTGACGTGATGTTTGAGTGTAAGGGATTTTAACTATTGAACTTGTATTTTGTAGTTACCTAGGAGCACTCACAGAGATTTTATATCTCACGTTTTGTGTTTTGACTTCGTTCCCTAGGTCCTAGCTGCAGGTCCTCGTAAAATATCCGAAAACTTCAAAATTCATTAAACAATCAATCAAAACACAATTTCCTATTTATTCCAAATAAATAGGAAATTCATCCAATCATAAAATCAAAGTCATGCGAATATTTAAATCATCATAAACATATTTAATAATTAAAATGTAAATGCATAAAGAAAATTCAATTCAAAGCATTAATTGAAATTCAATCAAATATAGCATATAACCCCCAAAACGATTTGGAAACATAATTGCACTCACTGATCTGATGCGTGCTCTTGCTGGATCTCCGGTCCAGCCCTCGAACGTGCACGAACACCTAAATTTAAATTACCAAAATACTTCTTTAAATTACCGAAAAACTAACCAAAGGCTTAAAGGAGTAGTCTCTAATTACAAGATTACAACACTAATTTATAAAATTGCCCAACATTTTCAATAATTACGAAAATGCTCCAATATTTTGAGAAATTACAAAAATATCCCAAATTGACAAAAATCTCTAAAATACATGGATTTTTCCGTTTCAAGTCCGATTTCAACAAACTTTATACCGAAACGAAATTGAAGATGCAAGGAACGAGAATCTACCTTTAATTTCAAGATTCGTCCTCGCCAATGGTCGGAATCGATCCCAGAAGATCGAACCTCAACCGGAATTGGACGTTTTTGAATCCAACCGAAATTGGACCAAATTGAAGGTATGAAAAGCTTGCCCACGACCCCCGGAACGCGTTGGGACGGGAGGTGAGCACTCACTCGCCGGAAAGGGAGGAGATCAGCGGCTGCGCGTGGAGGAAGACGGTGGCGGCTGTGAGCGGCGCATGCGGCGCGTGGGAGACTCGCCGGAGTTCTGGATGGTGTAGATCTAGTCGCCTGCGCAGTCTGAAGCTCGTGGTAGTGGCTGTGTCGTGCCACTAGCCGGAGATTGGAGTAAATCAGGGTGGAAAGGTGGCTGCCGTGGGTGGTTTTTTCGAGACTTCGTGGCCGTTCTCCGGCAGTTTTCCGGGATCAAACTTGGTACCAACGTGTAGATCGTCACACCAGCTTTCCAATGGTACCAAGAACACGTCGTAAATCCGCCGGAACAGTGAGATATGGCCGGGAAAAAGTGGTATCGCGACAGTGCACGGGCTACACGATCTCTCGGTTTCCCTACGATTTTCGGCGATCTAGGTGGTTTCACAACGAACCACAGGTACAGGGAGGAAGAGAAGGTCGCCGACTGCGATCTATAGGTGGTTGTCGGCCAGCTCCGGCCAAGACGTGGTGGCTGTCGGCGTGGGAAGGTGGGGTGCGGTGAAGGTGGGGGGAAAGATCGGGTGTGGCTGGGAAAAATTCCAGATTTTTAAAGATGAAGATAGGGGTAAAATGGTCATTTCTCACTCATTAATATCAGCCCTTGCCAATTTACCAAAAAGCTCTTCACACTAAAACGACCATAACTTCTCGGTCTTAACTCCGAATCAAGCGTACTACTAGTCTACGGACTCATATCGACTAGCTCAACGCCGCTGTACCAAATTCAAAGCTGAAACACAACCACACAAAAAGTTGGACCCACTTATGGTCAAACTGGTCAAACTTGAAAATTTTACTATTTTTCTCAAAACGGGATGTTACAATACGTGTAATCGGTGGAGAGGTACCGGAGGCATCATCGGCTGATTGAGAAATAAATTATGGTGGTTGCTGAACTGCTCCCTCAATGAAACCTTCGAGATTACTTCCAACAATGGCAGGAAAAATCTGAACTTTTCAGAGAACAAAATTGTTTGAACCTAATTTGTAAGAAAAATTATAATATGGTAGGGTAACTTGACTTAATTGAGGGAGGGAAGAAGGAATTGAATCAGTGTTGATTATAGTCATGACTTTTGACAAAAGCTCTGATACCATGAAAGAATAATAAAAGGGAATATAATTCTATATATTTGATGATGAATTAACGTATGTACGATACGTTTATATATACAAGAGATATAAACCCTAAGGAGTTATATATGGAGATAAACTTTACAAGGAAAGATATATACATATAAAAGGAGTCTATCTCCTACCGATATTTACGATATTTATTTCTCTAACATGTTCGGATTCAGGAACGCAAAAAGGGTGTTGAAATCATTGGATTCAAGGTCGTTAAAGAACACTTCGAAAGCTGGTAATCCTTGTGATTTGTATTTGGATTTCACGGCGTTTATGATGTTCTTCACCGCAAGAACCGTGGTTGAGCCGTTAGAACATCCTAGGTCCACGATACAAATTGCTTTAGTGTTCGAGGAAGCACAGAGCTTCTTGATGTCAAAATTCTTGGCAATTTCTTCCTTTATTTTCTCTTCCCCAGCAATGACAACTCTTTTCTGCAAAACAAAACAAAACGATTACATATAATTAATGAGAAAACATATAACTGAAAAAAGTACAAGTAATAATATTTTCCATGAAAAGAAAATTAATTTTACCATATGAGCATCACTTTCAACTATGGTTTTTCCTCCATTAATGGTAGCTTGTGATTTCTCGGACAACAATGAGTTGCTTTGAAACTCCATAATCTTTCTCGTCCACTGGATCTCTCAAATCAAAGTGTATTCACTCCTATAATGAGAAAGATGGTTTGATATAAACTGCAATGCCACCTCGAGGCGCACCGGTTATAAATAATGTAATGGAGGCCAAGACAATGTATGACTAAGTATAACATGCAGACCTTTTGCTGGAAAAATAATATAAAAAATTGGGTATAAGAATTGCTATAATTTTATTTTATTTTTATTTTTTTGTAAGAATTGCAAAAAAATTGGGTATAAAAAAAAAGCAATTAATGATTCCAAGCCACTTTCCCATAGCCATTGTTTTCTAGAAATATTCAACAAGGTATAAGAATAAGAATAAATAATATTAAACTGCTGAGAAAGTAGAGAGCTAAGGACTTGAAGTCAATTAAAGCAACATCATGAAACAATTCAACAAACGAACGCTCAAAATGATAGACTAAACTGGAAGTTTATGAAGAAACAAATATATATTTTTCTATAAGAACGTTCAGATATATTAATTTTAGCAAGAACTAAATCATTAAGTGATTTTAAAAGGAATTATTAAAGATAAAATATAAAAAATATGATGATTCACATTTTATTAAGTTAAACTTTTAAAAATAATAGTAATTCAACATAATATCATAGCAAAAAAGAACTGATAGTCATAAGTTCAAAAAAAATATAAAAAACATGGTCTATTTTTTATCAGTTTAAGCGTTTAAAATTAATAATAATTGAACATTAAAAAAATAAAAATAAAAGTGTCTTATGAACATGCTAATGGAATAGAAAAAAAAATCTAGGACTTTTAAAGTACTAAACTTTCCAAATAAAACCCTGTCTGACCCATATGTGTGCATGGTCTCGTATGATTATGTTCGAAAAGTTTATTACTCGGAGAATAAGATTTCCTTGTTCTAAGATGAGAAGGTCTACAACGTGTTCCTTCGAACCGGGCCACCAAGCTAGAAATGTATGTCCAAGTCGACACTCAGGGGACTTGCGAGTCCTTGATTGCTTTCAGTCTAGGTGTGGTTGTGGCTGCCTTGAGTTGTAGTTCTCCATTTTAAGCTTTAGTTATTTATTTAGTTTATATTAATTAAATTTAAATGCGGCATTTTTTTATTAGTACTTATAAAAGCTGTTTGAGATGTTGAACTCTCTAAATTGACTGAATTATTTTATATTTAATTGATTCAATTTTAAAACTTGCAGAAATTGAAAATTAAAAAAATAAAATCCTAAATACACTTTAGTACTTTTAAAATTGAATTTGTTTACATATAGTTTTTACAATTAATTTGTGCAATTGATACACTGTAATTTGAAAAGAAAAATGTATAACTTTTTTTTTTCAAATTAGAGGATATCAATTGCACAAATTAATTTTACAGACTTCTATGTAAACAAATTTAATTTTAAAAAATACTAAAGTGCATCAAAACCAAAAATAAAATACTAGCCACAAACAAAAAAAAACAAAAATTAAAACAAAAAAACTTTGAATCAAGTACAACGGTATTAGATATTGTATACTAATTATTTTGTCACGATTGATGTGTTTAAACTTAATTGATATGGGTTTTTTTTATGATTGAGAGTTTTTTTGTTCGTGGATTGATGTGCACTCATATGATATATTCGTATGACCATTGAACTCGCTTAACAAAAACCACGTCAAAACGATCAAAACACTGAACGTGAATTAACTAAAAAATATACAAATGAGGCAGACCAAGTTAGAATATTCAAAAGCTTTTTTGTATGCACCTGTTTTAATCTTGGTCAAAATTTACCCATTAAACACTCTTTCTTAACTAATTAATCTTAAATTATAAAGACGTTGAAGACCTGCATGAAATGACTTCCAGACGTCCCAATGATAAACAGAGTTTATGAGGGTTTGGCCCACCAACTGTCAATTTTAATTTGAACTGTTACAGTCTGATTTCTTTCAACCTCTCTGGCGTGGTGAATTTAGTCCTCTATGGCTCCTAATCAATTTGAGATTGTTAGCAATCATAGACCAAACTCTAGAAGAATAAATGGTCATTTTTAGCCTAGTCCCTAAAACTTTAGTCCTCTCAGTCCAAACTTGTTTGCTTCCAATTTTGAGTATCCATCATCCATGAACGTTATTCAATTCTCTTCTACATTTGGCTTGATGCATGGAAAATCTTTTCCACAAATTGATTGGTGAAGATATTTATCTTGTTAATTTGTTCTCAAGTTAATAATTAGATGACCAAATTTTGGAATGAAAAAATGATTGGCTTAATGGATCATGCACTTTGCATTGTAAATTAGGCATTATTGTTGATATAGTTGCTGTAGTGGTTAGTCAATGAAGCAAGTGCGTGTGGTTGTATGATCAAAAGATATGTGCCTAGCTAATTTTTATTTATTTTTTTCTCTGCGAATTGATGAAACTATAAAAATAGATCTATGCATATTACCCAATCAAGTTGGAAGAATCTACTTATTATTATTATTATTTTTTTCTTTTTTTTTTGTGAATGATGGATCTACTATTTGTAATTGCAAAAGTATATAAGCTATACCTCTTCAATCTTCTTTTTCTTTTTTCTTTTTTTATTATCAAAAAAATAACTTATAGTTAACTGTCCTTATCATGATGATCATCTCATGTGGCAACCACGCAAATCAAAATTTCAACCGACCGAAAGAAAAAATTTGCTTGTGGTTAGAGAGATAAGTACTAATAGATGATAGACTTCTTTTATATGTATATATCTCACATTGCAATTTCTATCTCACCTAATATCTCTTAGGTTTTTTATTATCTCTTTCAGCATATATCTTGCTGTATATAAACGTGTAATACATTTCTTCAAACATCATTCAATATACAAAGTTTATTATTTTTTCTTATTTTTTCATGGTATCGGAGCCTTTGACAAAAGTCATGTCTTTAATTAAAACTGATTCTTTTTCTTCTTTCCTTCCTCAATTAAATCAAGTTACTTTACCTAATTATAATTTTCCTTACAAATTAGATCCAAAAAAAAAAATTCTTTGGAAAGTTCAAATTTTTCCAGCCATTGTAGGTAGCAATCTTGAAGGATTTATTAATGGAGCAATTAAGTCACCACCGAAGTTTATTACTCAGCCAACAGATGATACTTCCAATGATACACCACCGGTTACAAAAGCCAATCTTCCTATGGCGCCGATTGGACCAAGCTTTGCTTGGTTGGATCTGCTCATCCATTGATCCCAAAGTGCAAGTGCTTGTGACTGATTCCGATACTTCCTTTGGCTTGTGGAGTGCACTGAACCAGTTGTTTGGCAGTCAATCCCGAGCCCAAATAATGCAACTCAAATTGCAGCTTCAATCCGTGAAAAAAGAATGAATGATAATCACGGCTTATTATACCAAACTGAAAGAAATTTTTGATGGTTTAGCTATGGCCGGTTATATCGTAAGCAAAGAGGATTTTATTATGTATTTACTTCAAGGATTACCTTTTGAATATGATGCAGTGGTGGCCAATCACAATTCCAACCAGTTACCCTTGGAGATTGAAGATGTTCTAGCTCTCCTCCTTAGTCAAGAAATTCAGGTGCAAACAACTGCTTCTTTTGTACCTCCAGCTTCTGCCTGTGTGGTTAAATGACACCCTCCAAATCACACCCAACGAAGACAAACTTATAGTAACAGTCCCAACCATAGAGGTGACACTTATGGCTACAATCAAAACTGTGGAGGAGGAGATTTCCGAGGAAGGAGTCGTGGTCGAGGTTTTGGACATCCTTACTATCAATTATGTCTCACACCTGGCCACATGGTGATGCAATGCTACCACCAGTTTGATAGAAAGTTTGTCCCTTCTAATTCACATATTTCATCTCCTGCCTCTAATACTAATAATGTATTGCATAATTCCTCTGCGTATTATACCTCATCTGAAGTTGCTGCTACTCCTGAATGACTTATGGATAGTGGAGCCACTAATCATGTTGCTGCATATTTGTCTCATTAACAACACAAATCTGAATATGGTGGGCTTGAGAAGCTTGTTGTTGGTAATGACCAAGGTTTGTCTATAGCCAATATAGGTTCCAATACTTTGCCCACAGCTTCTAAAATTCTTCATTTGAATGATATATTACATGTTCCACTCATCAAAAAGAATCTTTTGAGTATTGCTAAGTTGACTAATGATAATAATGTGATTGTTGAGTTTGATTCTCATTTTGTTTATGTTAAGGATTCAATTACGAGGAGACTTCTACTTCAAGGACTACTTAAGGATTGACTTTATCAACTTTCTTTTCCTTGTTCTTTATCTTCTATTTCCAATAACGTTGCTATGTTTTTTGAATTCAGTTGTTTCAATTCTAGTATCTCTAATAATGATCTTTGGCATTTACGCCTTGGTCATCCTTCTTTGAATGTTATGCAGATTATTTCTAATAATTTTCCGACTATTGTTATCAATAATAAAAGGACTTTTTGTTCTACTTGTCCTCTTGGTAAATCTCATCGCTTATTTGCTTCTAATTCTATATCTATAAGTAAAGAGCTATTAGAATTAGTATTTTCAAATGTTTGGGGACATGCTCATGTACTGCCAATTGAAGGGTACATGTATTATGTTCTTTTTTAGGATGATTTTTCCTGTTTTTCTTGGATCTACCCTTTAAAATTAAAATCATAGGTCAAAACTGTTTTTCTGCAATTTAAATTGCTTGTTGAAAATATTTTTTAGCGGAAAATCAAAAATTTTCAATATGACTCGGGGTGAATATAGATATCTGCAACCGATTTTAACAAATTTTGGGATTAAATTTTAACATCCTTGTCCACACACACAACCAAAATGGCAAAATTGAAAGAAAACATAGACGGATCACTGAAACAGCATTGACTTTTCTTGCTCATAGTAGTCTTTCTATCTCATATTGGTGGGATGCATGCTCAACTGCTACTTTCTTAATTAATTGGTTGCCAACTAAAATTTTACAAAATAAATCCCCCTTAGAAAAATTGTTTAATAAAATTTTTGATTTTTCTTTTTTGAAAAGTTTTGGTTGTGAATGTTTTCCTTTCTTCCACCCTTGTAATCAAAGAAAATTTTCTTTTCATTCTGAAAGTTGTGTTTTTCTGGAGTATAGTTCCATTCACAAAGGTTATAAGTACAAAAATTTGAGAACTAGAAAAATATACATCACATAAAATGTCCTTTTTAATGAAACCAATTATCATTTTTCAAAAAACATAGGGACCCAAATATTTGACAAACTTAATTCTAATTTTCCTATCAATTCCCTTGCTTTTCCATTTCATTCTCCCTTTTTAGGTACAATTCCATTCTTAGTTCAAGGTGCTCCAAGAGAATCTCCTCCAATTACTCCTACACGGAAACAGATTGAGAATCTTTCACCAACTCACATGTTGTCACCGTCACTCCCTCAAACCACATCCAACGGTTCCAATTTTATTCCTTCTCAAGCCACACCACTTACCCCACCCACAAAAGTGCACACAATAAGTCCTCAATCTAGCACTTTACGTAAGATAATTTTGTCATCCTCACCTATTCCTTTGGCTGCCAACAATAGCTTTTCCAATTCACCAACCTACAATTCATTTCCACCTAAACCGATTTCAACCCATTCAATGACCACTCGGTCAAAATCTGGTGTGTTCAAGAAAAAGGTCCTCACGTGTCAACCACAACTACAATTAGACACAACCGAACCTCAAAATGTAAAGGAGACCCTTTCTCACAATCGGTGGACACAAGCAATGAAAGATGAACTCCACGCCCTTGCCAAAAATAACACATGGACCCTTGTTGCTCCTACACTCGAAATGAATATTGTTGGTAACCATTGGGTATTCAAACTCAAGCAAACTGCAGATGGCTCCACAAACAGATTCAAAGCAAGGTTGGTAGCAAAGGGATTTTATTAAAATTCCAGTATTGATTTCAAAAAACATACAGTTCAGTCATCAAACCATCCACCATTCAGTTAGTCTTTTCTCTTGCTGTGACAAATAATTGGATGATTAAACAGGTTGATATAAAATAATTTTTTCCTTAATGGACAATTACTTCAACCTGTTTATATGGCTCAATCGGAAGGCTTCCATGACTCTGTATTTCCCAATCATGTTTGCCAATTGCACAAGTCTCTCTATGGCTTGAAACAACTCCACAAGCATGGTATGGCAAATTGAAGACCAAACTCTGTACATGGGGTTTCAAACGATCAGTGATGGACACCTCCCTATTCATTCTGCAAACTTCAACTGATGTACTTTGGGTTTTGGTGTATGTTAATTATATTATAATTACAAGTTCCAATCCCACACATATTACAAGCTTTATTACACGGTTGAACCGTCACTTTTCTCTCAATGATCTTGGCTCCCTCTCCTTTTTCCTAGGCATTGAAGCCGAAAGAACATCTTCAGGGCTATACCTTTCACAAGCTAAGTATATAAAAGATCTTCTTGCTAAGACTGATATGCTTGATTGTAGGACATCACCCACACAGGCGGGTACTTCTGTCCAACTAAGCAAATATACTAGTAATAAACTCTTGACTCCTCTCCTTTACAGAAGTACAATAGGTGATCTTTAATACATTCTATTAACAAGGCAAGAGTTGAGCTTCATAGTTAATCGATTAAGCCAATTCATGCAAGCTCCCACTAATGCTCATTGGACTGCCTGCAAGCATGTGTTACGATATCTCAAAGACACATTGCATGTTGGTTTACATTTTTGACTATCCACTCATCAAACCCTTTACTGCTACACGGATGTAGATTGGGCATCGAATGTAGATGACCGGCTGTCCACTGGAGGGTATTGTGCTTATCTTGGTGATAACCTTGTATCCTGGTCATCTAAGAAACAAAATGTTGTTGCTCATTCTAGTACTGAATCAGAGTATCGAGCCTTGGCAAATGGTGCAGCAAAGATAGTTTGGATTCAAGCATTGTTGCAGGAAATGGGCGTACAAATAAAGGAAATGCTGGTTCTATGGTGTGATAATCTAGGTGTTGGAAGTCTTGCTGCCAATCCAGTTTTTCATGCTCAAACAAAACACATTGAAGTAGATGTCCACTTCATACGAGACAAGTTGCTTACTGGGATCCTTGAGGTTAGATATGTTCCAAGTGAATATCAAGTTGTTGATACTTTAACTTAGGTTTTGTCAACACAATGTTTTCAGCTTCTCAGAGACAAACTGCATGTCTGTAGTACCCCATCCAGTTTGAGGGAGGATATTAGAGAGATAACTACTAATAGGTGATAGACTTCTTTTATATGTATATATCTGACATTGTAATTTCTATCTCACCTAATATCTCTTAGGTTTTTATTATCTCTTTCAGCATATATCTTGCTGTATATAAACGTGTAATACATTACTTCAAACATCATTCAATATACAAAGTTTATTATTTCTTATTATTCTTTCACTTGTCAACCTTGAAATTGATGCATATGTAGGTAGATATATAACTTGTGTCCTGAATTGTGCAATCTACAAGGCTGCAAAGTTTTTCGTTTGATATATATTCTGGAGTACTATACTATAATATTTATATCGATTGGATTCAATGTAGGATTCTATGTATAATTATATTTAAAACACCCAATTTTTACATGCATTTAATAAAAATGAATGGTAATTTAAAATAAAAGGAAATCAAACTCAAAGAAAAAAAATTCAAGTTATACGATTTTTTTTAGGAAAAAAAAAAAACAAGAAGAGAAAAACCATCTACACTTCACTTTTGTTTTACTTTTTTACATGTAACTTTTTCTTTCTTAAGACAATTAACTCCTAAACTATGACATAATTGATCTATCCCTTAGATAGTTTTTTTTTTTTGTTTTTTTTGGTTAGTTTGATAAAATTTTGATCTTATTATAAAAAATAAAAAAGATTAAATGCACTTTATACCTTCTATAATTAATTTTTTATAATTTAGGGTGTGCTATAATTAATTTCAACACTAAATGCGCTCTATATTTTAAAAAATTACAATCCTTTCCAATTTTGGTTAATTTAAGTGCACTTGAACCCCTAAAATTCCTGTTTTTCTTTTTTCTTTTTTACCAATTTTTTGAAATATTAGAAAAAAATATTTCATCTAAAAATATTTTTTTCATCTTAAATTTTTTTAGGATAAAAAAATTTGTGGATGGTTAAAAATTTCTTGATGATAAAATATATTGGATGAAAAAAAATTTGACGATAAACTTTGTTTAGCAACTTAATTAGAATGAATAAAAGTTTTAAGATGAATGTTCTTAATATTTTGAAAATTTGGTCAAAAAATAGTAATTTTGCAGGGGGTCACGTAAGAAGCATGTGATCTTATATAACAAAATCTGTCGAAATTAATCAGAATTGGATGAGATTGCTAATTTTTTGAATATCAAAAATATTAACTGTGAAAATTAATTGTAGCTCCTGTTAATTAAAAAAATTAAATTATAAAAGATACTAAAATGTATTTAAACCTAAACAGAAATTATATTTGTACTATTAACTATTTGATGTGTATACAATCTCTGACCAGGTCTTCTTTGTTTGTGTGTGTGTATACCATCAGCATATCTTGATAAATAAAAAATATATAAGATGAAAAGAAAAATTCAATGGTGATAATATATAGGATGAAAAAAATTTCTTGATAATTTTTTTTTTAGCAATTTAAGATGAAATAAAAAAATTTAGATGAAAAAATATTTTTAGATGATTTTTTTAAAAATATTGTGAAAAATTGGTAATAATAATAATTTTAGGGGGTTATGTGACCCACACACGATGTTATTTGACATTATTTGTCAAAATTAATTAGAATTGAACGAGATTGTTGATTTTTGAAATATAAAAAATATTAAATGTTGAAATTAATTGTAGCTCTTTATAAATGAAAAATTAAATTATAGAAAACATTAAAGTGCATGTAACTCAAAAAGAAATAATATTTGTACTATTAACTATTTGATGTATGTATACATATACAATTTATTACCAGGTTTTCTTAACTTGATTAAACTATCAGGTGATAAAATTGTGTTTGTGTGTACATATTTGCATGGAAAATTTTACCATTAGGATATTCTAATGGATTTTTCATCGGCATTGTCAACAAAAATGTGTTTTCAGTGATATTTTCCATAAGTTTTGATATGGAAGAAGTACATTAACATTTTATCCCAAAAAAAAAAAAATACACTAACGTGATAATTAACTCCAAATCAATTAGTTTTTAAAAATTTGGTATTAACTTGATAAATTTATTGTATTCCACTATCAAACAGAATATATATGAAGTCCGAAATTGAGAAATTGAAGATGACAAAAGAAACAAAATACGCCCTTAATAAATCTTTATACTTTACAACAAACTGGAGTTTGCACTGTGAATAGAGTTATTCAGAGCAAGGTTGGAGGCGAACCTGAAGGCCATTAATTGGTAAGGGATTCAAACCCCCCAAGATCTTGCAATTAGGATCAATTACTTCCCATTTGAATCTTTTCACAAGGTGATGCATAAAAATGAGAATTTGCAATCGAGCATAGTCTTTTCCAGGACAAATTCTAGGTCCACTTCCAAATGGGATATTTGTGTAAGGTGGAGGAGCTTTTTTCTCATACCTTGTAGGATCAAACTCTTCTGGTTCTGGATAACATTCTGGGTCCTTATTTGTGGTGCTAACTGTCCAGTAAACCTACATAATTCCATAAACACAGCCAAAGAATATATTTCAATTGGATAGACATTATGTTATATAACCATTCTCAATTCTCATCACAACTATCCCCAGCTTATTTAGCAACGTGGCAGTGACATGGCAAGATATGCAATTGCTATTTCAATCAAACCAACTAAATTAAAAGTATAGTTGAAAATGTGACAACTCTTAGCACTTCTTACGTTATTATATATTCTATTATAAATTATGAGATAGTACATCTACGCTAATATATAATATATTTATATTATATAATATAAATATATATATATATGAACAATAGAATTTCCACATTTATATATATAATAATGGAATTACCTTCCAGCCTTTAGGAATTGTATAACCTTCATAAACGATGTCAGTTGCAGCCTCTCTAAAGGTCCCTTGAAGAGGTGGCATAAGCCTCATTACTTCAAGTGCTACGTTCCATGAATATTTCATTTTCTGTACATCCTCCCAATTTAGTGCCTCACCAGATTTTTTGGATCTTGCAATCTCCAACTGTTCTGTTTTTCAAACGATATTTTAACAGTCATGTTAGGATATGTATATTATTTATATATATAATATGATTATATATACCACTTTCAATTGTTCGTATAGTACTTGAGGGTATAGCTCGGTGGTAAGAGCCAGCCGAGCTTTTACACCTGCGAGTACGGGAGTTGAAGTTTGAGTCTTGGTAGCTCCATTTGGAATCAAGTGCTCATCTCCACTGCTACTGCACGAGGGAGAAGAAGTTTCCAGTGACATGGGCCTCCAGTGTAGACTCCTACTGGGTTGAAAAGACTTCTGAGTTTGACCCAATCACTAAATAACTTATGGACCTATAATCCCGCTCCGGATAGGTCTTTTTTATTTTATAAAAAAAATTCAATTGTTCGTATAATACTATGATAATTTAGTAAAAATTGCACATGGCAGGATATTATAATAACTTTATAAAAACTATTTTCTAGTGGAAAATAATTGTATGGTGAGTTGATTTTACCCAAAAAAAAGTGTATGGTGAGTTGATCTTGGAGTAGCATCAATCAGTAGGTCAACAGAGCTGCCTACTACTACTACTGCCTACTACTGCCTAAAAATGGGAAAAATCAAAGAGATAAATGCTAGGGATAGGATTGTGTAGTAAAATTAAATTAAAAGTGAATATTCCATGTTGTGTAGTGTGTACGTAATATTTAACAAAAGTGCATTTATATTTCTTATGGCAATAATGAAACAGAGTGTGCATTTAGACTTTTTTGGTTGATGGCTTGCCTAACACAAAATGGGTAGATACTAGATAGATAAGGAGCCATTAATTGGAGATGCTCTACCATAGACATCCCGCTATCATCAACATCACACTTATTACATGAGAAAATTTGCATGTGATTCTTATGCTACATCATCTATGTAATAACAATCATTCATTACAAGCAATAAACCGCACAATCTACAATCTTATGCAAGGTTAAAGTAAAGTATGTGTTTCTCAAAATAAATGGTGAATGTCTGATTATGAGTGAAATGGCTTGTAAGTTATAGGGTTAATTCCAAAATTTGACATAAATACAATTTAATTTTTTGGTTTTAGAAATATCATCAATCTCCTATCAAATTTCAAATAGTTATGATTTGTCTACTTTATTATTTTATTCACACTTTTTAAAATAATTGTATTCACACTTTTTGTAAAAGTGCAACTTGAAGAGATTGAATTAAAATTAATGCAGCATCGTAGAGTTTAGATGACATAGTTTTATTTAGGCTTTTTTTTTTGCTATTTCAAATCAACAACCTAAAAAAGTCATTCTTTATTGATTTTGGTTAAAAAAAAACATCTAAAGACCTGAAATATTTTTAAAAAATTATTTAAACACTTCAAGAAGCAGTATTTGAGCTTTAAAAGCTGTTTTTAGCTTTCCATAAGCTCTACCAAATATGGCATCTTTAAATTATAATAATGACATCTCAGTTTTACTGGTTAAACATAGATGACGACAGAAGAATGGAAACAAAAAATCCAAATCCATTCCTAATTAGTTTTTCATTTGCACACACGTACATTTATATTCAATTCATGGTAAATAATAATATATTAAAGGTCTAAAATGCACTTTAGTATCTTATAAAATTAAATTTGTTCACATAAAAGTCTGTACAATTGATATCCTGTAATTTAATAAAAGTTACACATTTGTCCAATTTAATTAAAATTGATAGATTTCGTAAACTTAAAAGTCACTTGTTATGCACGTAATTCTTAAAATTGGTTCTTCATTTTTGATTTTATAAAAAAAAATTTAAAAATAAAAACATAAATGAATTTCAAACTTTTCTTTCCAATTTTTATTTTTTCGGAATAACAAAAAATGAAGAAACCAATTTTGAGAGTTGAGTGTTATGCACATAACATTTAAGTTGACTAAGTTTGTCAATTTTAACTAAATTTGGTAAATGTGTAATTTTTTTCAAATTACAATGTATCAATTGCACAAATTAAATTATAGAAGCATTTATGTAAACATATTCAATTTTAAAAATTACTAATTAATATATACACAGTACCTGGAGAAATAAAATATAAAAATAAAAATAACATAATCAAGAAAAAAATAGAAAGATGTAGAACTTAATTACCAGTTCGGACTTTATCACAAATTTGAGGACTTTCACCGAGATACTTGACAATGAAAGCAGTAGTCATGGCAGGGGAGTTGAAACCACCAGCTGCCAAACCCATAACTTTATCAGCAATTTCATTATCCGGCATGAATATTCCACTGCTCGCATCCGGATTAGCAATCATAAAATAAAGAATATCATTCATTTTGACACCCTTAGAGATGTCTTCTTTTTTCTCTTTAATAAACTCCATAATCTCTTTCCTCGCAGACTCTGCTGCTTTCATAGCACGGTCAAAAATGGTTCCTGGAATACTCAAAGGAATAACATGGAGACCCAACATCATGGTGTCCATCAATTTGCAAAGTTTTTCAACTCGAGCTTGGTCTTCGAGTCCCCAGAAGAATCTCGTTGCTAGAGTCAACACAACTAACTGTGAAAGATGATAAACTTCAACTTGCTTCTTACCAACCCAGTGGAGATTTAGATGCTGCTCAACCAAGGAACTCATCGTTTCGGCATAGCGAACGAGAGCATCGACTTGGAGGAAACCCGGTGCTCGGTGGATTTGCTTCTCCGTCCGCCTTGGTATGGCGGCGGAGGAAGCTTTCTGGTAAGAAGATCGGAACAGTTTCTGCATGGACTGCGGTCTCCATACATGAAAAAGATTGAGCTCGTTAGAGGCAACAAATTTGTGACCCTCTAGACCGCATAAAACCACAGTTGGCTCGCCTAATACGTTGGTTTTGAAGATCTTTGAGGAGTACTTTTCCATTCTTTCTTTGATGAATTTTTCATGGTCTTGGTTTATGAATGCAAAGGTTTCGCCGATGATTGGCCATCCGAAACTACCAGGAGGGAGATTGGTGCTGTTGTTATGGAGTCTTGATTTGTAAAAGATTAAAGCAAGAAAGAAAAATGGAAGGGTTAGGAATAAAGAAAGAAGGAAATTATCCATGGATGATTTCGTTAGAATGAAAAAGGTTTCGAAGATATGTACAAGATTTATATTGTATATGATATGGGAGTGCAACTTTGTCTTTGTTGTTTATTTTTTATTTATTTGATTAAAAAGATTCAGAGTCAACATTGTCACTCTATTATTGTGTTACTCGCCCCCTTCACCTTGATATATATTATTGCTCTTTTGTATCTCACGCTATGATCTTATAATAGTTATGCTAGAGATAGAATATAAAAAATATGATGATTCATCTCCTATTGACTTAAGCTTTTAGGATCAGTGATGGTATCAGAGTCAATAAATCTAATGGTCAGAAGTTTGAAACTCAATAACTCTATCCAAATTTAAAAATAAATTTAAAAACTTCACAAATCTACATGTGAATGAGAGTGTTAAAGATAAAATATAAAAAATGTAACGATCAATCTCCTATTAGCTTAAATTTTTAAAACTAGTAGTTCAACAAGTTATATATTAAGGCTTGTGTCCCACATTTAGCTTTTTACAAAGACTTCTTTGTCATAAAGTTGAAGCATTTCCAACGGCACTAATTTAAGTAAAATATTCAAATTCTAAAACTACTTATCTTCCTCTTCTTCTTCTTTTTCTTCTTTTTTTTTTAAAGAAAAAAGATTAGAGCAATAAAGAAAAATGGAAGGGTTAGAAATAAGGAAAAAAGAAAATGATCCATGGACGATTTTGTTAAAAGGAAAAGCCTATGAAAATATGAAGATTTATAATATATATACGAGTGCAACTTGGTCAAAAAAGAGCGCTGGTATTTGTTTATTTTTTTTATTTGAATGTAGAAAGAGTCAACATTGTAACATACTAACATGCCCCCATTTCCCCTTGATATTATAAAATATTTTTAATGATAAAAAATAAAAATAAAAAAACATTTTTTGTCAATTATTGTCTTTTGTATCTAACGCTTTGATCATTTAACACTGTTATATTTTCAGGAGCGTGTCCCACATTTAGCTTTTTTCTTACAGAAACTTTTGTCATAAAGTTGAAGCGTTTTGAGTATTTAACAATACTATTTTAAATAAAATATTCAACTTTTAAAACTACTTTTTTTCATATTATACGTAAAAAGCCTATAACTTTTCAGCCCTATATAGCTAAAGATTGAATCCCTAAAACTGCATCAGACTGGATTCAACCTCTTCTATAGGGTTGGAATTTGTGGTGACAAATCCTATTCGTATAAAGTGGTTTATTAATCGTGTCGATGAAAGGATTAAACGGCTTAATCTATTTCAATAAAATATATATATATTACTATTTTAAATTTTTATTTATTAATTTAATTTATCTGTGTTAATTTTGAATTAAATTGATTAATTTATTAGAGATTTATTTATAATTATATTAATTTTGTTGATTAGTGAATTTTTTAGAGTGTCATGACTTCTCACCTTTATTTTTGTCTTGACTTTAACGATATCTTCTAGACACTTAAACATAATAAACATAAAAGAACCATAGAATATTCAAATACAAAGCAATCCAGAATTCGAAAATAAGCCCATTTTACAAATTTAAACAAGCTTTTTAGCAAACTCTCATCATGATGTATCATTTTCCGTCTCTACAGGTGGCTTCTGACTTGGGCAAGAATTTTTTACTTGTATAACTTTTTTTTCATCCCCTATTCTATTTACAAATGATACAGCTTAAAAAAAATACCAACGGGCACACAAACAAAAACCCAACAAGACCACAAAAACTTGCAGATATTCCAATCGAATTAAATTTTATGGTTTATGCTGTGCATAAATTGAAGTACGAACTCCTTGCTGAGGAGATAAAGCCTTTCCATTCACAAGAAGTTGCTCTATGAAATCGACGCGGACCGATTTTAACTGGTAAAACTGGTTCGATACAGCATGGGAAGAAGAGAAATTGAAAATCAGAATAAGCTCATTATAGCCATGGATGGACAGATAAATAGAGAATTTGATTCAGAGTTTATTCATAAAGCTCAGTAGCATGAAATACCATTAGACAGGCTTTTTTAAGAGAGCAAATAAGTTTTTTAACAATCAAAACAAAGAGAGTATATACAGATTAGGTGAAAGAAGTACCTTTTCTTTCCAAGAAAACTCAATTTGACGATAAAAGGGTTCCAACAGTATTATCTGATCTCCTTCTTTGATCTGTGAGAATAAGGTTAAAGAAGTTTTAAAATTACTAAACTGATAAAAAGGCAACAGCATGTGCTGATAGAAAAATTCATGATAGATTTAACTATTAGACAGATTTGGCAGGAATCCTGACTCATACTATTAGACTAGTACAGAAATTTGCATTGTTTATTGATCCTTATCATTGACGAAGATTGATCATTGGACCCATTTTCAATTTTTTTTTTTTTTTTTGAGACAAAAACAAGGGAAAGCCAAATTGCAATGTAACTCAAAGTTTTAAGTTGGTAACTCTCACCGTCTCATATCGTAAACCATACACTGATAGAGCAAAACATTTTTCATTTGAATCACATAACAAATAATACCTGCAAAGAGGATTAAAAGGAAACGACAGGACATTATTTCACTTAGAAATACAAGCTTGAGGATAGTTAAGATGCCAATATACGGAACATTCCATCTGTTCAAACATTCAGTGAAAGAGATACAGAGAATTCATTTAAGTTTTACGAAACGTGTTCAAAAGAAAGATAATCCAAGAGTGGCAAAAGCTAAAATGTAAACAGATTTAAGATATTCGAGTAGATAAACAAAGCACTAAAATGTAAACAGATTTAAGATATTCGAGTAGATAAACAAAGTGCTGCTTTCCAACAGAAAACTTACAGAGGAGCAACATTCTCATGCTTGATGAAGAATAGCACTTTTCCCACTACCGCAGCACCTTTGTTTAGACCCTCGGATAGATCATCTATAGTAGCTCTTCTATACGAGGAATTCACTAACAGAAAAAGCAGACAAAGAAAAATCAGTATTAAACAAAGAATGAAAATGAAAAAGAGTCATTCTCACTTGATATCACAATTACAATCAACTGAAATACATGGAAGAAACAGGTAGCTTACAATTGACAGCAGCCAGAGATGATGCTAAAGATGCAAGCCGTTTAGATCTAGCATGTCCCTGCAAACTAGGTACTATAAGAACCACCCAATAATCTGAAACAGATATCATAGGATATAATGACAATTATAGACTAATATTCTCTGAAAAGAATGGCAATATATTGCAGGTAAATGATAGTATCAGCTATAGTGTCCTTTACTAGCATGAATCTTTAAACCTAATGTTTGCCACAAGAATGCAGTCTGTCTCATAAGAATGCAGTCCATGTCATTCACCTAGGATATCTTGTGAACTAGGTAGAACGAGAGAGAGCAAAAGAGAACATTAGAGACCCCACAATACTGCATAGTCTGCAATTACAAAGAGAAAGGCATTACCCTCAACAAATTATCTAATTTGTCCAGAAGATTGACAATCTTTTGCACCTCCTCAGTAGCCTTGAGACTTGGATCTATTAAACCAGCAGCTTCAAATCCAGTAAGGGCCCTCTCATAGTTCTCTAGATATTTGTTTACCTTAAAACAGAAGCGTATTAGATAATTATGGAAAAGACTAATTATTAAGCAACATTTAGCACCTGAACAGTAGCAACAAGTTTAATGGCAGGAGTCAATTGAGTAAAGGCATGCATGCCAAGCGATATATAGATGAAAATCATTATCTTTATTCCCCAAAAATAAATTATTAGTGATGCTTCTTATTTAATTCCTGTTTTTTTCTCTGTATAAACATAACTATGAGTTGACATTTCATTAATTCCTTTTCCATGCTTAAGAAAGTTAAATCTCAATTGTGGTTGTTGTGTATAACTGTTTGAGTTGCTTATCTAGGTATTGAATTCATTCATTTCAATATTTGAAAATGTGGATGGAGATTCAACTGAAATGGGTCCAAATTTTGGATATGAGTTTCTGAATATGCCATGTGAAAAAGGTAAGAAATAAACAAACAAAATATCTTGATACTAACAGATGGTCACAGTAAACAATTCACAAATGAAAATCAGACAACACAGATTAAACAACTGTTCTGATGGGGGAAAAAACAAAGTTAAAGAACTAAAAGTTTCATATATCATTTAGAAAGAAACACTAAAAGGAAAAAATCAACTTACAGTGGCACAGTTAAAATACAAGTCTGGGTTGGACTTCATTCCATCATCTTTCTCCTGATATAAATGACCAAACATTAAGCATCATTTCTACTAATGAGTCCCATTTACAGAACCAAAGTTAATAGATAATCCCTCTATATAAAATGAATCAAACAAAACTTGTACATTCAGTAAGAAATCCAAAATCACAAGAAATCCATCAACACAGTGGAAATGGAATTCAAGGAAAAGTTCTTACTCTGCACACTTACAGCATTTTGGTATGCCTTTAAAGACTGCAGCAGTTTGCTGTGATCCCAAGCTCCAGTCACAAAGAAACTTGTAAGACATGCATTTCCAAGGTTATCTGCCAATAGCATGAGATATCTTTCAGTAATTTAGATCAAGTACAGAAGAAATAAATAAATGTTTAAATATAAATTTCAACAAATTAAGAAATCCAGAAATCCAGGGAAGTAACAGGGACTTGTGTGCATCTTTGTCATATAAATTATATATACTCATATGAAAAAAGAAGAGAAATGGTCACAGTGTCAACTATGAGTCAAATGAAGTCAACCAAAAGAAGGCTAGCATACATGTAAAGTGATTCACATTGCAAGGCAAACAAAGTATCATATGCCATTATTGATTTTGTTACACATGAATAATATTTCAAGACCGATAATTGGACTTGTTGATACTCAGAAGGAATTCTTACACCAAGAGTTACCATCCTTAACATCTAAAGTTAAAGCTTCCTTGGCATGTTGAATGCTTTCCTCAACAAGTTCTGCCTCATTCTCAGCACCTACAAAAGGAGAAGAAAATTAAAATGAGCACTACAATGCATATGTCTCTTTAAGGGAAAATTAATAGAGTCATAAGCATTTACCCCAGATTTTTACCTATTTGTTTCATGTATCATTCAATCCGTCAATCAATTATTACTTATCTATCAATGGTGAAAGTTAAAATAAAAAGTTGTCCCCTAGTTTATACATTGATCTTCTGAATTTCAAGTATCTCATCTATGTTCAATCATAAGCCATTCTTGAGAAAGTGTGTTTCAACCAGAGGCACTTAACTCACATATAAAAGTTCCTACCAGATAAGTAAACAACTTACTCACTTAAATGCCAAGAAGGCCAAAATATCAAGTTAAAAGTATATATTGGATCCTCGTAGCATCTCAACAAGAACCTGGAAATGAAGTGATAAATAGATAAGTTCTAAAGAAAGAGCATTACCTTGAGCCATTTTTCTTTCAAGCATTGATAATTGACAAAGTATCTTTTTATTTGGACCCTGTACAGGACACATAAGATTATCTATCACAAACTCAAACCAATAGGGATCTAAATGATGGATATCTAACGATAATGACCTTGCTTAGTGCAAGAGCAAAGCAATTCTTTGCTGCAGACAAATCTCCCTTCTTCCAAATGCAGTTACCTAAACATAGCCAAGCATCTGCAAGAGATGGATTCAACTTAACCTGCAGTGTTGAATATTCTATTCAGAAAATTAACTTCAGCAAAACGATTACAAACATGCTGAACTACTGCAGCTAACAGTCTGTTCTTGCTTACAGCTTTTGAGAGATGATCCTCCGCTTCTTTCTTATAGTCAGAAAATACATCCAATATCTTTCCTCTCAAATATTCATATGTTGCCCGTTGCATGGGAAATTTTCTTTGTTCTGCAGAAGAATGAAAGATAACAAAATAAGATATAAATATAAGTACAGCCAAATGTACAAATAAATTGGAAAAGACAAATGTTTGAGCACTAATATACACAACCCTATTAACTATCAGCTATAACTTCAGCTAAAGCTGAAAACCAAGAGCTTATAACTATATAAAGATGCGCTATTATAGATCATTATTAATGCATCAATACTCCACTCTTTATGTTACGTACAAGGCATTTAACAAGAATAAGCCAAGCACATTTCAAGTTAATGTTATAAAGTTGCCAGGAAATTGCAAATACCAAAATTTCATTGGTAAAACCAAGCACTTTCACGTCTCCAGTAAATGAAAACTTCACTTCATCATCAAAAAGCATGGTACCAAAGCATTTGGAATTTCCTTGATCATCGCATTAACTAAGCATAGCAGCAGACCAATCAAACTCCAAAAGTGCCTCATAAAATAAGAGTATGTTCAAACTCATGTTTCAAGCAGTTACATTCCAAAGGAAATTTGTATCAGAGGGTTTGAAAAAATTTTCCACATAGCATTATATTGCGTCAATCAGGAAACCAAACCAAATCTACCTAGCCGGTTCAGCAATATTAACTTGTTACACCGGTAGATTCTTTTTATTCTTAAAATCCTAAAAAGCATTGACATAAAACTCGTAAACTAATATGACTTAACGACACCTACCAAAATCTAAGTTAAGCAGACCTTTAAGGCCTTGTCAATGTATTGAGGACCACAACAAACCAAGCCATATTTTCTATATAATTTCAACAACATTTGCAGCTGTCGGGTCCCAGGATAACCAATATGAACCTCAAAAATGGACAATGCAGAAGAGTTATTGCACATTCTGGCCATTCAAAAAGGGTCAAATTGACAAGGAAAAATGGAGACAAAGTAGCCAAAAAACACTTGGGGTCTTTTATTTTCCACTATCTATTGCTCTTCTTCTGTCCCCAATTCAGTTCAGTAACTTAGAACGATTGGACAAATAATTTATGGTTTTCTCCGTAAAAGCCTAAAACAAATTCTACCCACATAAAATAAAAAAGAATAAAGCAACTTCAAAGGCAGCTATTATTCAAATTGTGAAATGGGTTTGCTCGGTTATCGTTGAGTTTTGAAAGTTTACCGGGAGGGATAGAGTCGAGAAGCTTGATAGCAAGATCCGATTCTTTCTGTAACTTGCCGATTTTTTCATCTGGGTTTGCCGGAAAATAGACATCTCGGACTCGGTAAAGATCATCGGCAGCTTTTGAGGCTTTGGCCAGCGGATCTTCTTCCTGGCCGCTCATGATTCAGACTTCCACACACACTGTGCTGTAGGAACAGAGACTAATGACTACGAAACGCCTCGTTTTTTCTTACCGAACTATTTTAGCTTTGAAGAACTACAATACGACACCGCTTAACTAGGCAGTAACTAGACCTGGCAAAATGTTACACGACACGATAATTTGCTGGTTTGGATCAGCGATATCGGGTCGGGTTGATATCAGTGTCACACGATAAGAAAACGGGTTGAAATAGATTGGAACACATTAACACGATGGGTCACGATAACACACGATAAGAAAAATATTAATTTAATTATTTCATTATAGTTAACTTTTTACATTATTTTTTTTAGTTTTAGAAAACTATAAATTTCATATTTTATTTCATTGAAAAATGATAATTTTTATATCTATTTATATATTAATATTTTGTTTTAAATTTTATATTTTTTATTATTTATATTGGATGTACAATTTCAGTTTGGTTTATAATATTTTGAATATTTTTAAATTAATTTTAGTTTGTTTTATAATATTTTGAATATTTTTAAATTTATAATTGAAATGCATATTTTGTTTTTTAGTCATGATAAATATTTAATATATCTTTAATTCGTAATATTTTACATATTTTAAATTCACAGTTATTATTTATGTTGAATTTTAGTATGTTAATATATATTTTTTTAAATGTTTAACATATCATTTGAATATGTATTTAGGCTTAATAGACATGAATTGATAATGATTTATCATTTGACAATATATATTAATTTAAATAAAAAAAATAAAATACTCACGTACATGTCTAGTAAACACGAATAAAATACGACACGAACACGGTTCAACACGAAAACTTAATGGGTTGGGTTCGGGTGAACAAAATTTAACACGACACGAACACGGTTCAACACAACACGTTGCAAGGCCTAGTAGTAATAGCTAACCTTTTTTTGGTTGGTTCCCCAAAACATCTATTTATTTCTTTGATTACTAGTTTGTATTTTGTAACACCAAATGGAAAATTACATTAAAATCAAATTAGGCCCTGATTATAATTAATTAAACTAGATTTAAAAATAAAAGATTTTGACATCAATGTCCTATATAATTTTAACATTTTGGCATTTTAAGCGGATCAAACTTACAAACAATGATAGCATTCTAAAAAAATTTCACGGTGATATAAACTGCTAATTATATTAATCAAAATAAATTTTCAGTCCCATTATATATTATTTAGAAAAGAAAATACATGAGGTGAAGATTTTGGACTAATGCTGTACTTTTTATAAACTTCACAAGGACATGTTGGCGATGAATAAAATACAAACTTATTAAAACTAAACGGGTATTGGTGTTAAAAACCCTAACAATTATGTTATCGAGTTGGAGCAGTGCAATTCACAGTAGAGCTAGACAGCATTTATTGGTATTTTTTTCTCTGATAAGAGCCGTTATTGGTAATGCACAACACAATAGGTTGCCTTTACAATATAAGAATTATCAATATAGATTATCCTTCTCACTCCTTTCAAATCTTTATAAATTAAAAGGAATTTCTTCTAAATATATATATATATATATATATATATATATCATCAAATTCATTCAATTATTAGCATTTTAACCGTAGGAGTGATGCAACCATTTATTCTGAAACTTGCAGCAGTTAGGAAACATAAACAACTCCTATCAATCAATCATAATGCATTCTTAAAATTCTACCTATTTAGCCAAAGCTCATCTCTTGAAGCTAAGTCTTGATAGTGTGTAGATTTTTTAAACCTTTGTAAGGCCCGTTTTAGGAATCTAATATATACTCACTCATATGTTTAATAATACATCTGCATAAGTTATTATAAGTAATTATTAATGATTTGAAATCTCCTGAACCTAACATTAACATAATTCATAGTTGAGCCCTACAATAATTCAAGTTTCTCCCCAAGAAGAATAGAGAAAAAATATAAAGAGGAAACTTTTTAATAAAGTAAAAATGGAAGATTTTGATAAATTTTTTAATCATTACAAGAATTTTTAATCCAAAAAGAAAAATAGTGTGTCTCGAACCTACAATTTTATAAATAGAAGATGTAAAGAATATACAAACTAAATTAACCTCACTTTATAAATTGGATGACATTTTTATTTTATTTTTTTGATTAATTGAATGACTAATAAACTGGAGTAGATCACCCAAATGAATGTTACAAAGACCAAAAAAGCAACAACCAAAAAGATAAAATGAGAGAACTTTGAACCTCTTTTTCGGCAGCTTGATGCACCATGCTCGTGCTTTCTGTTTCATTTCTAATTTGTCTTCATTTCTTCTTTTCCCGGCCATCCTTCTTTTTATCTCTTTCATATATTTATATTTATCTTTATATATTTATATTTATCTTTATATATAAAAACCCTCCTTCTCCTTCTCCTTCTCCAGCCACTTCTAGTACCTCTCAGAATTTCTCTTTCCATTCACATACATGGACAAGTTCTTATTCCATTTTCTTCTTCTCCTTGTCATTTCAGCTTCTGCTTCATTTTCGACATCGAAAAATGTAGATCCCCCTGCTATGTTCATCTTTGGTGACTCCATTTTAGATGCTGGAAACAATCATTTCAACAAGAATTGCTCTGCTCAGGCTGATTTCCCACCCTATGGCTCTGCTTTCTTCCACCAACCCACTGGCAGGTTTACTAATGGCAGAACTGTTGCTGATTTCATTTGTGAGTCATATATCTATAATCTATGTATTTTGGTTTGCTTCCCAAAACAAATTTAAAAAAGCAGTTTTTTTTCTCGAATTGTTTGGAAATTTAACTCTTTAATGTGTTACGATTCTGATTGCTTTTTTGGTGGCTTGGTGTTGATTTTGCAGCACAATTCATTGGCATTGAATTCCAGAAACCATACTTGGAAGCACAAATTGAGGTTTCCAATGGGAGTAGAAAGGATTATCCATCCAATGGTATCAACTTTGCTAGTGCTGGAAGTGGTGTCTTGCAGAGAACAAACAAGAACTGGGTAAAAAAAAAAAATTGGCCAACTAAGATTTTAGTTTATTAACTAATAGTGATAATTCATGATTCTCCTTAATATATATATATATATATATGTATATATATTTTATTACTTTAGGTATAAAATATTATGATAAATTAATATAAGCTATTGATTAATAATTTTATGAGGCTTTGTCACATATATCTTATAACATATACTTGTAAGTTAAAATGAAATTTAGAAGAGAAGAAGATTCTAACGTTTCATTTGGTATAGGATTTTTTTGTTTTTTTCTTTTATTTCTCCATAAGTCTTTATATTAAAAAAGTCATTTTTTATTGACTTTAATTATAAAAATTCTTTTAAAGATCTTAACGTATTCAAAAAATTAATTTAAATATTTTTAGAAATACTTTTTAAGCTTTAAAAATCAATTATAGCTACTCATAATCTATAAAAAAAACAATGCTTAGTTCATACTTAAAAATAATGAATTTTCTAATTATTTAAGCAAATAAAATTTTCTTTCTTTTTTTGTTTTGAGTAATATTGAATTTTAGTTACTTATGGATGTTTCAGGGAATAATCCCACTCCAAGACCAGTTACAAGAATTCCAAACACTGGTACAGCAAAACAAGATAGATCCAACTCTGGTCCAAAAGGCTATCTTCTTACTCGAGTCAGGTTCGAACGACATTTTCGACTACTTCCTCCAATTCGACACGCCAAAACTCAACCCCGATGCTTATGCGCAAACCATGGTAGCACAAGTTGCGAAATTCATGGACCAAATTTACAAACTCGGTGCTCGCAAAATTGTTGTAGTCTCACTTGGACCTGTTGGATGTGTCCCGGCCAGAGCCATCTTGCCAGGTGCACCCATTGATAAATGTTATGGAAAAATGAACATTATGGTCAAAAATTACAACAAAGGATTAGAAAGTTTGGTAAATGGTATCCCTATCAAGTACCCCAGTGCGATAGGTATTTATGGATCAGTATATAATATTTTTCAGCAGTTTCGAGCCACTCCAACACCTTATGGTAAATTTTTATTATAGCATTGAAAAATTATTAAAATTTCATTACAGAGCCGAGAATGATTTTATATACTTTTGTGCAGGTTTTTCAGAAGTGTCTAGTGCATGTTGTGGTTACGGAACTCTTCGGGGACTACTTCAATGTGGCAAAGAAGGTTATGAAATTTGTTCAAATCCTAATGAGTTCTTGTTCTGGGATTACTTCCACCCATCTGAGCATGCTTATGAACTGATTTCCAAATCCTTATGGGACGGCAACAAATTTCAAGTTAGACCAATTAATTTGAAGACCCTAGTCAATTTTACCCGTGCTCATGCTTAAAACGCTGCACAAACAATTGGACTACATACTTTTGAGTCAATGAATTGGATTTCGGAAAAAAAAAAAAAAAATTTCATGTATAATTTAATATTATTTTATTGACTAAATAATAATCTATAAATATAAGTTATCAATTGAATCTCTTGTTCTACGAGTTAGAAAATTTATTGGCTATACATACAAACTTCCTTCTTCTTCTTCTTTTTTTCTATAGTATCTCAGAGTTAAATACAATCATATTAAACATTAAATTTATGGCGCATTTAGACAATTTAATGCAATTATAGCCTTTTTTTTATGTATATTAATATTGATAAGTTAATTGCAGCCATTGGATGGAAGACATTCTTGCTATTATAGCCTTTGTTTTTGGCCTTCAACAAACAAAAAGTTATATTTCTCTTCATTGTTGAAAGGGAAAACCAAATACTTTATGATCATGAAATAATGGAGATTTGAATACCCAAAAAAAAGAGGCTAACATTTGGAAATACTTGAATAACCAACATGAATATACTAAAAATATTTCTTAAACTCAAACTAAAGGGTCAGTAAGCAGCCAACCATATCAAAGTAGTTCTATTATGACTTTTCAAACCCATAGGTTAACACATGTTAAATATTCATAAAATAAAATTAAAAATAATAGTAATAATAATAACCATACGTCAAACATCTCGAACTTTTCCACTCAATTAACTCTGTTTTTACTAAACTATAATTTTCCAAGTTGACTTTTTAACAGTTGACTGCTTACCCTAATGTACCCATTACCTTTATTTCAGTATTTCGCTGAGTTTCTGGTGGGTAATCACTAACTCATAAAGTGGGCACAGGGTATTATTAATATATATATATATATATGGGTCCGTTTGGCGCGCAGGATCGGACTGGATCGGATATAGCTGGCAGGATTGGATCGGACTGGATAATGCTGGACTGGGTTTTTGAAATCCTGTCCTGTGTTTGGTGCAGGACCGGACTGGATCGGATATGATAATACTGTGTTTGGTGCAGTCTCGAANACAGCAAATCGGTTCAGCAAGCAGCACACACCAGCAAATCGTTGAAGCCAGCAGCACACACCCAACTTGGCGTCTTCATCTAATACGGGCACCTCTTTTCCCACGAAAATGGTTGCGCCGCTGCACCAGTCGGGCTGAGCCTTCCTCGGCGACTTCTACTTTGTTCCACGAAAACTGCGGCGCTGCAACAGCAAGTCGAAGACAGTAGCCACTCGAATTCACATCTTCCTCGACCTGGGGTCACCTCCTTCCCTACGAGCTTCCTCTGCACCAGTCGGTAGCTCTGCACCAGTCGGGCTTCCTCAGCTCCGTCGCTTCCCATCGTAAAATCCAACTGAAAACTTTCCTCTATCCATATAACCATTTTTCTTTCATTTTTTTCTTCTTTTTTTTTCTTCCCCGCTTTTTCTCTCCCCTGTAGTTCAGTTATTCATCATCATTATTATTATAATAATTATTATTATTATCTTTTTAATTTTTCTCTCTTTCTCCTCTTAATTTAATCCCTTAAGTTCAGGTTCAACTGTACAAACTCAATTTATATTCGTAAAACGTCTTATGAAGCATTTGCTTTTTGAGATTCAAGCTTAAAAGTTTTATTCTGCAAATGGATCCAGAACTTAAAAAGAGCGAGATTAAAAAATAAATAAAAAAATAGTGAAAACCACTCAATGAAGCTTGCTCTCCTTCTAGAATCTCAGGCTTGCAATTCTTACGTACACAGAAAAAAGACAAAAGAAAAAATTCAAAATAAACAGAACACAAACCCAGAAAAAATGAAGAAGAAAAATAAAATTCCATTTTTTTCCTCTATTTTATAAACTACTGTAATCATTAATTGGAGAGGAGAAACGGAGAAGAAAAAAGAGGAAGAAAAAATAAAAATAAAAAAATAGGGGCTGAATCACGGAGAGAGAAAAGGGGAGAATTGGGCTGATCACGTGCCTCCCACGTGGGGNGCCGCGCCAAACAACAGATAAGGGAGAGGACCGGATTTGAAACCCAGTCCGGTTCCCTTATCCGAGCAAACAAACGGGGCCTATATATATATATACCTGACCTGGCATGTCTTCGGAGCCAGCGGTACCACCATTTTAGACCGTCCAATCCGTACTTGTAATTTAGTTTGTGACCAAAAGGCACGTGTTAACCCACGTATCGACAATTTTATATTTGTCCAGACTCTAGATGCATCTAAAAATTTGCAAAATATCACGATAAGAGCAATAAAAATTATTCGTACACATAATAAACAGTTATTTTTAAGAAGAAAAAAAAAGGTAGATTTTTTAAGAGAATTCAAAAGACTAGTAATTATATATTTCGTCACTTAACGCAAATCAAAATGTAATTTCGATGCTACAAGTTTTGATTAAAATATTTGATGTGTGACAGCAACTTTCAATCACGAGGTGTGCTAAACATGGTTGATGGTTTGTTTTTATACCAAATACTTAAAGGTGCAAAATTTTGAATTTTAGTTTAGTCACCAAAGTTGTCATGACTAAATATTTAAAACAAATGAAGTAGCAAACTGTTTTCTGATTTTGAATTTTTACTATTAACATCAATATAAGATGAGAATGTGTTGATCTATCAAGTATTGAAGGCTTACTTAACCAAAAAAAAAAAGTATTGAAGGCTTACTTCTAGCACTTGCCATGTGAACGAAACCTGACCCACCATGTCAAAATGATATTTACATATTCAAATTATTGAAGCTTTGGGCAGGTTTCACCTTTTAAGTACGGATTGATGATAATTTATTCTGTTTTTACCGGTCCTGCAATGCTTTGCCTTTTTAGATGAGAAGATTTTTTGATTAACCGAGATAGCAAAGCGGAGACAGGACAAATTTTTTTATCTCATGTCGGAGCTAGGGCAAAGATGGAGAATAGAGTCAACGTTTCGTACTTATCTTATTTAATATATATATATAGGAAAAATATATTTTTTTAATATTTTTATACATTTAATTAGAAGTTTTATATATTTTTTTTATATTTTGTTTTTGCTTGGAATTTATTAACAATGTTTAAAAATAATATTGTTTTAAAAAAAATTTAAATTAAACGGTGTAACGAGGCAGAGAATGGAGATCCCCGCCCCGCCCTGCCCCGCTCGACTTTTCCATTAACAAAGAACATGGTCGAGACATAGAGTAAAAGTCTCTGCAAAGCAGGGTATGGAAGAGGATGCCTCGACCCCGCCGCACCTAGTTGTCATCCTTACTTATAAGGTTAACTCAATAGAGAAGTATTTCAAGCCACTTATATACATATTAGGATCCTCATGTACTTAGATAATGTGTGATTTTGTTTGCACACATCTAAAAATCACTACTTCAAACTAAACACCACGTATTTTTTTTCGACACTTTTTAAAATTGGCAATAATACTTCATCTATGTGGGCTCATCCTGTTACTGTGGAGCTTCATGGCAAGCATGCGCTCCTCCATGTGAAAGCTAGCATACAAGTTCTAATATCTATATCATCTTGACATAAAATGTCCATCATCAAATTTAGATTAGAAATTTTGAAGCTACTATTCATCATCGCAACCTACCAAGACCAGCTACAATTTAATTTACCTCGTAGTTAATCTCTTGCGTGCACATGATTCTATATAAATTTTAATTCTTGTACCATTTTGAAAATAAATTATCTAAACATTTTCAATGTAAAACTTTGTTTGCATGTCTCGAACACAAACAAATATTTACTCACATGCTTTGATAAAATTATCTATAAGATGAATGTGAACATTTGAGTCAAATAAAAGGATTAATTGGTTTTACATTTCTTTTTTTTTTTAGTTCAAAGTGTTAGGACTCAACGCAAGATAGCGATAAGGTCGGACATGATGGCAAAGACAAAAGAGCAACNTTAACATGCCACATAAGCATATATAGATATTATTTTAAAAAAATTCTCTCCAATGGGAACGTCTATAATGAACGTCAAGCTAATGTGGCATTGACATTGTCAATGTGAATGTCTACTTCTAGAGGCTCTGTTAAACATTGTCAAGTTTCTAAAAAATTAAAATTTTCCTTTAAAAACTGATTTGCTCAAAAACTAAAAATACTTAATAAAATATATAATTAATTAATAACTATAAATAATCTTTGTGCACATTAACATTGGAGAACAATTTATATATTGATTGTGCATTTATGCCACATAAATTTAAACAATGTCTATTTCTATTCCACATATATAGCAATCCACATTTTTTATTGGAGATGCTCTTAGGACTCGACGCAAGATAGCGATAAGGTCGGACATGATGGCAAAGACAAAAGAGCAACGTGGCCCCCACGGAAAGGCCATCCCAAGGACACAAATAGAAGAGCAAGTTACAACCCCACTCGGCCCAGAAAAGTAGCCGAAGAACACCAAATGAAAGAAAAATGAAGAAACTTTCTAAAAGCTCCCAATGGCAACAAATTGGGTAATGAGTCGCTAATAAACAGCTGGAAGAGTCATTCTGTGGGTCCCACGCGCATTTACAGCGAAAATTCGGCATCTTAACCAATCAAACATACAATTATAACATCGAACAGTACAAGCACCTTCCAATCCTTTTCTCCCACAACGTTTTCAAACTCACTCACCAAAACGCGCATTTTCTTTTTCTTTTTTCTTTTTCTCAATAACCAAACTAAACCAATCCACCACCACCACAACTTCCGCACATTTATTTTCATTCTCATTACTATACTTTTAACTTCCACGCACATGAATCTATATTTTAATTTATATTATCAATTAAAATATTACTATTCCGGTTCTCTATCTCTTTGACTCTCTCTAATTCTCTATATAAATAACCCCCCAACCATTTCTTACATTCTATTCCCACCAAACCCATATCACCGTTTCTACATTATTTTCTTTTAGTCTCCAAGATAACAAAAACAAAAAAGAAGCTTATTTGATATAATTTCCATGGGGAACTACGTTTCTTGCACTTTGCCAACCCCCTTGATCAAGAGCTCGAAGGTAGCGAGGGTGGTTTTTCCGGGAGGAGAAGTAAGGCAATTCCGCGAGCCCATCAAAGCCGCCGAGCTCATGCTGGAGTGTCCCAACTACTTCGTTTCCAACTCCAAGTCTCTTCACATGGGAAGGAGGTTTTCGCCTCTCGCCGCCGACGAGGAGGTGGAGTTCGGCAACGTTTACATCATGTTTCCAATGAGGAGAGTCAATTCCGCTGTCGCGGCGGCCGATATGGCGGTGTTCTTTATGGCCGCCAACTCCGCCGCTAAGAGGATATCGGCCGGAAAAGTCAGGATCTTGCCGGAGGGAGTGGCGGCGGATATTGATCAAAGTGTCAAGGATGAGGGCGAGGGCGAGGCTGGTGGGCCGAGGCTGAGTTTAGATGGAATTGAAGGGTTTGATCAAGTTTCGGAGTTTAAGTATAGATTAGCTGCTTGTAGGTCAAGGAAACCAATGTTGGAGACTATAAAAGAAGAGCCTATTCGATCAAGATGAACATGATTTTATGAGCGTGTTTTCAAAAAGGTATAGGGGGGGATTAGCTACTTACATCATGTTTGTTGCATTGGATTGGATTTGACCATTTTAAGTTTAATCCAGCAAATTAGACGGTATGTAAACTAGTACTGTAAAATTCAGTATATTTCTGTTCAACAAACAAACACGTAATAATTTCTTTGTAATTAGTCTGATATTGATGCTGTATGCTCTAGTGTATAGTTTTGGGTTGAGAGTTTTTAATTTCAAGCTCAGATTGCTATTAATTTATGACTTTGGCGTGTAAACCCACCAATTTTATTACGATTTTGTAAAATAATATTGTAGGTATATAAAAATGGAAAATTCATTGAAATTAAGTTTTTGACTTTGTTTAGGTTTGGAAAGCGAAGTCAGAATTCTCTATTACTATTTTTATAATATTTTTACTTTTGTCTTTTTTTAAATCTAGGAAAATAAGGAATCTCTTTGGTTTGGATGCCGCGTTTGGTCAAAACGAAGATTGGAATAATATTTTGCTTCGTCAAACAAAGCCGGTCGTGGAAAACACATCTTTATAAATGCACGTGCTTGTGAAGTTCTAAACATTACATGACCTCAGAGCTGTTAATTAAGATCTGTTCAAATAGACAAACGCATGTTGACAAATTTCAAGTATTTTTTTTAATATATATATATATATATATTTATAACATGGCTCTGATGCCAACTAATTTTACACGGTTTTATACTAGCTTTTTATATGTAATTTCTTAAGAAAATTGAGCAGATCTATAAGGCTCTATTTGGAAACTACAAAAACATGAATACAGGTTCAAAACTTCAACTTCTTCACAAGAACTTTTTGAAAAGCAAAATCTCACTTGTTTTAATCAGTAGTTCTTATGTTAAACTGTCCAAACACTTTTAGAATGAGCTTTTGTATCTTAAAAAAACAAAAGCAGCATTTTATAAGTCATTTCAAACCAAATAAAAATACCAATGTAATTGTAATTTTTTGTTACCTTTGCTTTCTGTCCAATCTTCCTTGAAAAAGAGTTAAAGTTATAACACCGGTGTTGTACATGCCAAAGACACTCCGACGCTCAAATCAAAATAGAAAAAATTGTTTATGTATTCAAATAATATTTGTCGTGTATCAGAATGAGTCTTTTACATTTTCGTTCTTACCTCTTACTCATACTTTTATTTATCTTATGCCTTTATGGGCTTATAATTGTCAATGAATGCTTTTAATGATGATTAATTTTTATGATTGCTTGAGAATTAATTAATCTCGAAACATTTACAATTGAGTTTCATTTTTTTTCAGCACATGTTATAACACTCTAAAATTGTCGTTTGAGTTTTTTTCGACATGTGTTCAAAATGCCTTAGAAAACTAGACACATTTAAAATGTGCCCTGGAAACATGTACAAGATGTGCCTCGGAAACATAGACAAGTTGTGCTTCAGAAACATAGACATGTATTCATGATGTCAATGGTGCTCTCGAAACCTTAGAATATTTATAGATGACCGATACCTAAATCACTCATTCGGAAGGTTTAGTCTTCTTTTGGTCTGTATCTCATTATCACAGACAATTGAGACTCACCCTTTTAAAATGTCTGAGACTACCCTTCAAATATAAAATAGTATTCACAATTAGTAAAAAAAGTTTTGAGGTCCTAATCAAAATAAGTTTAATTAGGCTATATGTTAGGTATAATTTTTGTTTTTGCTCGTCCAAAAATGCTTTAAATTTTGAAAAGTTACTCGTTAATAGTTTTAGTTAGAAAACTATTCTGGATGCATAAAGCACTTTAAAAAAATATCAAAATACTCCTAGAATCAACATAATCAACATTTGAATTTTGAAAGCCAAAAAGAGCTTGTAAACAAAGTCTTAGTAATATTCATCATCATTTCTCTTAATTAGCTGAAATATATATATATATATATATTTCTAAGATCTTGGAGACTAGGTACTTAAATTTTGATTTGTTAAAGTTTGGAGTTCCAAGCTAGAAGGTTAATCCAATAGAGAAAGTAACCCATCTCGTCAAAAGGTCTACACCACGAATATGAGTGGCTTGCCACATCACCATGGAGCTTCATGGCATTGCATGGACTCTTCCATGTGAGAGCTAGCATGGAGGTCTTCATCTCCCATCACTTTGGTATGAATTTTCCATCATCAAATTTCGACTGTCAATTATGAACCTACTTTTTATCCCCGCAATTCATACACTTTGGGGTTCATCTTGCTCATACACATGGCTCAATATGGATTCTGAATCTATACCATTTGTTGAAGTTTGGTGTTCCATCTTAAAAAGTTAACTCAATAGAGAGAAACCTAAACTTTTTATATACCCTTTCGGATCACAAACTTTAACCAATATGGAACTTCGTTTGCACATCTCTAATAAGATTCTTTGATTGAAAATTGTTCCTTTTTTTAAATTTACATTTTAGAATTTATCTATTATGTCTTATTTAATATCTGTTAACTCTGCTATAAGGCTAATTTTAAATTGAAAAAACCATATGCACGTTGATTTATAGAAGATTAGCCAATTCTATAATATATTTTTGCTTAATTCATCGGTAATTTAATCTCACTGTCATCCTTTCTTCCAAGAAAGAATTAATAATAAAAATCACATAAAACTGAAACTGGGTATTTTTCACAAGTCCGCCGTTTTGGTTTTAAGTCGACCTTCTTGTTTATTATTTTGGTGAGTTACTGTTCTCTTCTGTGAAAAAATTGAGTTAAGAAAAATTACTTTTTCCTTGTGCAAAGGACTTTCAATATAAAAGAAAAAATTAATATATATATATATGAAGAGAGAATTATGCAGGAATTTTACTATAATTTTTTTTTCTTAAATAAATTTAGTATAGAAGTTAATGTCCAAAAAAAAAGAACTAATAAAGAATTTAACATTTTCATTATTCAGGAAAAGAAAAAGAGTTAACGAATCAAATATTTTCACCAATATATAAGATCATTTATTTTTTTTATGTAATTCATTTGGCTCAACTTTTAATTTTAATTATAATTAAAAAAATTAATTTAATTTATCTCGATATAAAACAATATGGAAATAGTAAAAGAAAAGATAATTTAAATAAAAGAGTCGATCTTCCATTTTCATCCTACCACTAGATATGCATGTGAAATAAGGGTTTTTATCTTAAGGAAACCTGCTGCAAGCAAATGAGACTAAGCCCATCTATAAGTTGGTTTCTAAGGCCCAGTAGAGCACTCGATCTATGCTTTTAGGTCTATTTATGTCAGGGTTGTTCTATATACATTCAATGAGAAACTTTGTACAGTACCCTCTCTCTAGGGATTTCAAAAAATATATTATATAATATTATTCACCGAAAAGAAAAATATAATATTAAAAGAAAAACCCTCAAGTTACCAAATTGAAGAGGCCAAGCAACAAGAGTGGTCCAGATCACATTATGGAAGCCTCTATCGTTTATTTGTTTCTTTATCATAATCTTTCTTTAAAGTTGGGGAAAAAAAAAAAGTTGTTCAAAATTCATATAAATTTAAGGCTTAATTACATTTTATTTCCATTGACGTGCATTAGGCTTTGCGATTTAGAATTTCAATTAAAAAGTAGTGATTATATCTTTTAATTATTCAATTTATTGCATATTTGTTTAATTCACAATTTTATTAAATAAATTAGTAATGATTCTGTCCATAAACTTATAATAAAGTCTATGAGAAAAAAAAAAAGGTATTGATCAAAGAGAAAAAAGCAAAAGTTTGGACAAAATTGTTTGGTCCAATAGAGAATTGGACTATTATGCAACAAATTAGAAAAGAAAAAAAATTAACTAGCTATTTTGGAAAGTTAAAAATTTAGATCGCATAATTTTAAAAATTGAGATTAATAAAAATATAACTAATACGTTGTATATTTAAATACAATCAACCGAAGGGCAGCTAATAATAAGATAAATAACAAAGAACTAAAGTTGTACTAAGTTAATAATATTGCTCATTCCCATGCATGCAATTATAAAGATAGCTAGTCCCAATCACAAAAAGAAAGTCATGATTCATGCTATATAAATAAATAATTATATAGGACAGCTTGGAGATCTAATTATGCGTACTTAAAAATACAAGGTAAAGAGAGAAAATGGTAAAAGTGCCGAGGCTAATCTTTTAGGCTGCCAATGAAAGCCTAGAAAGTGGCTTTCGTATAGGCTTCGTGTATGGATAAATGTTGAACCAAATTCCACAGCTCCACCACGTAGTGTTCCTTGACAAGATTCCAAATCTCTCATGTGAAAACGATGTTAATACACATGTTCAATGGCTATGAAAAGATTTATGCAATAATATTTAAAAAATAATTCTTTAATTTTTTTATCATCTTTTTAATTTTTCCATGTAATCATGAACACATTGAACAAGTGTGCCACCTTTAATAACTTTTAATTACACTTAAAGAATAGTTGTTAGGCAGATGATGAACTCAGTGGATTAGGATAATATAGATTGGTTCCAGAGGTTCACAAATCTTTCAATTGCTTGTATACATTAGTGTTAAAGTTAAACTAGTCCATTTTTTATAAGTTTAAATTTTTTAAAATTATGACGTTATGCTACAATTATGCATTCGTACTGCAACTATAATTAGGTTAAACTTTTTATCAAAAAATAATTAGGTTAAATCTACATAATTTACATAATTTTGCTGAAGTGGACAATATTAGGCATATTATATATAAGATGAGGGATCAATAGTTGTTCCATAACACACCTTCATGACGATTAAACAGTAGTTAGATGCATGGTTGTTGCCCATTACAAGGTGTGCAATATTGCATACTACAATAGATCTATATATATAATCTTGAAATTAAAATTTTGTTTGCCATAAGTTATTTTTGAGTGTTTTTAAACTATTTTTTAAAAGTGTTTTAGATTAATTTTCAATCAAAATTAAT